>JAJOOS010017274.1:0-20433 GCA_029582725.1 Solanum chiquidenum | reverse complement strand
AAATATTTTATAACTTCTCACTTCTCTAAATACTTTGATATAGTGAAACAAAAAAGATAATGATATATTGCATCAATAAGAGAAAATATAGTACGAAGGCTATAATTACATATCATCGCAAAAAGTAGTATGAAATTTCTTATGTTAATCAAACTACAGACCTTTACAAACTTGCAAAAGCTACGACCTACAATTACAAACTAAAATAAAAAAGTTCACAAGACTAAAACTAAAATCAAATAGCTATAATTGTGAACCCTTACTTTAGTAGTTATGTTTTGAGTAATCAATAAAGACTAGTAAAGGGGCATAGTGTGAAGTGGGTAGAGTACTAATAATTTGATATTGTTATAGTGTCTAGTTATATATTTAATATTTAATATTTAGGAAGGGTAAAGTAGTAAATTATTATTGTCTTATTGGGTTATCGGTTTACCCAATATCCCAATATTAAAAACCGAAACCGAACCAATAACCCAATAATTTTTTTTTATAAACCCATTAAAAACCCAATAACCCAATAACCCAATAAACATAACCCAATAACACTTTTTTCGGTTCGGTTTATTGGTCGGTTCGGTTTTTGCACACCCCTACCATTTATATTGACTAAAGCTCGAGCAAGAGTTGTAACGACATATAGTTTGAGCATTACTATCTTACTAAGCCTTGAAGTAGTAGTGACATCACTTTATGGTGGATATATTCTGTGTTTTACCTTGAGAAGAAGAAGAATGTGATCAGTGTCATTTTGTAAGATTTTGCCCGAGAAAGTAATTCAGTTAAATCACGTTAAGGTCTGTGTGAACAAGTAAAGTCCTTCAGTCTTCATGTCAGCAAGTTTTTCTCATCTGCTTCTTAGTGCAGATGGCTTTGATAATTGGAGTCTGTGTAACCCCTTACGTTCTGTTAGAGAAAGTGATCTACATGAGAATCTCTTTACTTCTAGGTAGAGTGAATTCTGAAATCTGAGCAGACTGCTAAAGGCGTGATTTAAAGTCCCTCTTGTTTATAAGTTTACTGAATTGTTAGTTGAATGTTGCTGGTTGTGTTTGCTGTCTGGCATGCATAGTTCCTATTTCTCTAGTAATCGTAGAAACTTCATGACAACGTATAATAAACAACATTATTAATGTAAATCTGGGGAGATGGTGGAGGTTTTGTTGGAGGGAGTGAACAGACCAACAAACTAAGTACTAGCTTATTCAGATAAGAATTATAAATGCATCAAGCCCAATGATTGCCATGTTAGTATTAGGATCCTTTTACAATCAGGGAAGTTGAAGCATTGGAATGCCATGAAGATCTTCTAGTTCATTAATGGTCCGTAAATATAGAATTATTCTTATAAAATGTTTTCTTAGATGGTATACGTTAATCTGAACTTGCTATGTGCCTCTGTTCTCTCCAAATCTGTGTAGCACTCTTTCCAGATCACTCGCCAGTGTTTTTGCCCTCTTCACTAGTTCCATTACCTCCTTAGTTACCAGTCATTTTCATGCTAACGGCTACTATTTTCAGAGACTGCTATCCACTTAGTAGCACTTCCCTATCAATACATTTGAATTGCTTTTCTGAAACCTCAGAGTCGGTGGCTTCTTCAATCAAGCCCAATTACTCCAAGGGGGTTGTTATTTCTGGGTCATACATATCATCATCAGTTACCTAAAAATTATAATTTGTACCAATATCATCAGCAGTTCCCACAACATTTTCAAAACTATAACTAGAATCTGGTTTATATCTAGTGGATAAATCATCAAATTTATCAGAATCCGGTCCACGTATTAAAGAAGAAAGCTCATCATCAGAATCTCAATAACAGTTCCTACTTTTCTTTTTGCTTTTCAAGAACTTTAGCCTTCTCTAATTTTTCTTTGGCTTCAGCAAGTTTCTCTTCCCACTTCACTTGCAATTGCCTTGGACAAGTTGTTGGAGAGTTTGTTGCACTTGCAATTCCTTTTCAGCACGTGCAACAAATCATTTTCACCTTCTTATATTATCAATTAATTTAAACATGAAACATACAACTATAGAGCTCTAATTACTATTTTCACTATATTTAACACTCATCAGCTTCTATACCTAAGAATTATTGAGAATTTTGACAACAAAATAGGTTTTGCATACACTTAGGAATCAATGCACATTAGATTAGATGAACCTACATACACTTAGGAGTTTATTCATATTAGGAATATATCAATCTGGATTAACAAAAGACATTAACAACTGATGGTTTCATCTTTACTATTTCACGCATCTGTTCTTTGCAAATCTGTCCAGCAATTGGACTCATAATTCCCTTGGACAGACTGCTGGACAAGTTGTTGAACTCGAAATTCCTTTTCACTGGGTGCTACAAATCCTTTTTAACCATCTCAGATTAAAAGACAATCATAAACTTTCTCGTGGTCCTTTTTTTGCTTTTTACTAGGTGTGTGGTTGTATAATTTATTTATTTTGTTGGAGAAAAACATGAAATATAAATCAGTTTATTTAAATATGAAACATCCATGCGAGCATCTTTAATAATTGGTTGTTTAATGTTTGACTTGTACCACCATTAATTTCTATACTTTTAGAAATTATTTGTTTCCTAGTTACATTAACTAAAGATCAAACAAGAGTTGTAACAATGATTGATCTCATTACAACTGAAGGCATTGATTCCCTTTAGGACTTCATTGAAAGATACCGAACATGTTGATTACCATCTCCTGTATTGCACCCTATGTACTAATATAATGGATATTTTATCTGAAATACATTTTTGATTAATTTTATCTTTTTTAACTAACATATTTTCAGCTCCTACAATAATTGCAGAAAATAAAATCATTTCTTGAACGTCATGAACAATTCTAGAAATAAAAGATGGATGTCTTTTGATAGACTTAGTAAAGAATACTTGGATGGGGTAGAAGATTTTTTAAATCATGCATTTTCTAAAAAACAAGCAGGAGATAAAATTTCATGTCCTTGTATCGAATGTGTACTTATCCATCTAGTAAATCGAGCAACAACCTATGATCATCTTGTTGTTAATGGTATTATGACATCATATGATAATTGGTTTTGTCACGGAGAGTCTCTAAAGGGATTAGACAATACTGAAGTAAATAATCAGAAGAAGACAACTGTAAGAGATGATGATATGAGAGGAATGATTCATGATGCCTTTGGAGGTTGTACGAAGTTCATAGATAATGACATCAATGAAAGAGGTGAGATGGAGCAAAACGTACAAGAAAATGCTGATCATCCATCTGAAAAGCAACCTCATCCAGAAATGGATAAGTTTGAACGACTCATGAAGGAGGCAAATGAAGAATTATATCATGGTTGCAAGAAGTTTAGTAAATTATCCTTTTTATTGCATATATATCGTACAAAATGCCTGTTCAAATGGTCAAATGAATCATTTAATTCATTGCTTGGACTACTAAAGGACGTATTACCTTAATGATATGAATTGTCTTCTTCTTTCTATGAGACCAAAAAGATAATTGAAGGTTTGGGCTTAAAGTATGAAAAGATTCATGCTTGTCCTAATGATTGTATGCTTTTTAGGAAAGAATTCGCCCATAAGGATGTTAATGAATGCAAAATTTGTGGGGCTTCTAGATGGAAAAATAATGCTAAAAAATTTCCAGCCAAGGTCCTAAGGTATTTTCCTTTAAAACCAAGGTTGCAAAGATAATTTATGTCTTCAGAAGTTTCTAAAGCAATGAGATGGCATCATGAAGAGCGCAACAAAGATGGAGTACTTAGACATCCTGCAGATTCTGAAGTTTGGAAAAGTTTTGATAGTAAGTATCCAGAATTTGCCAAAGATCCTCGCAATGTACGTCTAGCATTAGCTTCTGATGGGTTTAATCCATTTGGCACAATGCGAACGGTTCATAGTACATGGCCAGTAATTTTAATGCCATATAATCTTCCACCATGGATGTGCTCAGCAAGAGTTCTTCATTCTGTCTTTGTTGATACCTGGACCAAAAGCTCCCGGAAATAATATTGATGTCTTTTTGCAGCCTTTAATAGAAGAGTTAAATGAATTATGGGATGTTGGGATAGAAACATATGATACCTCTACTAAAGAGATGTTTCATATGCGAGCATCTCTCATGTGGACTATAAATGATTTTCCAGCATATGGTACTCTTTCTGGCTGGAGCACTTCTGGTCGGTTTGCATGTCCTTCTTGCAACATAAATACTCATTATAGAAGACTCACATATGGTAAGAAGTTTTGTTTCATGGGTCATCGACGTTTCTTGAGGTCGGACCACAAATATCAAAATGATGCTAAATCATTTGATGGAACTAAAGAAACAAGACTTGCACCATGTACAATATCTGGTTCACAAGTGTTGAATCAAATGAAAGATATAAAGTTTACTCTTGGCAAGTCAAGTGAAGGGGTAAGTGGGGTGAGGAATCACACATGGAAAAAGAGAAGCATTTTTTTTATCTTCATTACTGGGAGTATAACTTGGTGCGCCATAATCTTGATGTGATGCATATAGAAAAAAATGTGTGTGACAACATAATTTATACACTATTGGGCATTGATAAAAAATCTAAAGACAACTTACCTGCTCGATTGCATTTGAAGGATATGAAAATAAGACCACGCTTATGGTCTCAATATCGAGCTAGTCGGAGGACATATCTTCCTCCTACTTATTTCACAGTGTCTTCGAAGGAGAAAGAGTTGTTTTATGAAGTTTTGGAAAATGCCAAGTTTCCACATGGCTATTCATCTAATATCGCACGTTGGATTCGCAAACGAAAGCTATCTGGACTAAAAACTCATGATTGTCATGTTATAATGCAAGAGCTTCTTCCTATTGCCTTGCGCAGATCAACGGATAAAAGAATCAGTTCTGTTTTAATTGAACTATGCACATTCTTTCGTGTTTTATGTAGCAAAGTGTTAAAACTAGATGAGTTAAAGTTACTTGAAGAAAGAGTTCCAGAAATATTGTCAACTATGGAGAAGCTCTTTCCCCCCGAATTCTTTACTATTATGGTACACTTGGTAACTCACTTAGCAACAGAGGCTAGACTTGCGGGGCCAATACATTATCGTTGGATGTATCCAATTGAGAGGTACAAAGAATATAATTGAATCTTCACTGTATTTTTTTAGTTCGTAAATCTTATAATATCAAAATAATAATATTACCTAATTTTATAGGTACTTGGGTACTTTAAAATCATATGTTCGTAATCGTGCATTCCCATAAGTATCATGGTACTCCAGACACCTTTATTAGTGATGTAAAATATACTGTGTTGTTTGATTAAGCAAAGAAAATGTCTAGCTGGTAACTGTAACTCGAAATGAAATGCATCTATTTGAGCAGATGCCTCTTTTCCATAATCAAACTAATGAGCTTGTGAAGCATTGCAACTACTCGCTTTTGAGCTTTCAAATCTTTAAGCATTCAAGTATGGAGAAGGAACTCCTTCTTCGGCCATTTCTGAACTTTCTTAAGGTAGTTCATGTTCGGCCTAAATCATGCAGCATAATGCATTTGAAATGCGAAGGGACCAACATAGTTTCCATATTTCAATACTTTAATCTTCTCTTTTGAAGTCAGGACCTCTTCACACGACAACCTTTCCTCCCGGGCAATGACAGCTAGAAAAGATTGTCAATTCCGCCTCCATCAGCACTCTGATCTGTTGGTACATGATTTTTTTTACAGTCTTTTGAATATCACAGCAGGTAGACCTTTCTTAGTAGTGATTTTAGGGGTAGCCAAATTTAGAGGTATTTCATCCTCTAAAAAATAATTCACTTCTTCGATTTTTTCATCTCTTTGATTTGATGGCACAAAAATGAAAATGGATGCTTTTTACTTGTAATTTTTCAGATTAGTCACACTACTTGCAATATTTTTATATTTTGGATTTCATCTATTGACACATTTCGTTTTTATTTCAGATTATACAATTTGAAGTTTGCAAATTTCATATGTGGGTGATTTCAAAGACATTATTTGAAGAAGAGTAACAAAACTTATTTGAAGACATTATTCAATAGTTTGAACAATATAAGTACATTTTTAAAAGTTGTGACTGTCGTATTATGGATCAGTACTTCTTTTTGTTTATCTAGATTTAAAGCGATATATTCTATTTTATGAATTAATAGTAATATATATGTTTTCACCATTAGCGAATATTGTTGTTACTATGAGGCTGTCTTTTGCTAACATGTTTGTTGGATTTTTATATATATATTTTATCGATAATGTAGTAGATATTATTAATGGCGGCTAAACAATTGCCATTAAACGTTATGATATTTAGCGGCAATTCAATGGAAATTATTAGCCATAAAATAGACGTTAAATGGGCAAATTTAGGCATTTTTAGAAGGGATATTGTAGCCATTAGTCACCATAGTAAAATTGTCGTTAAAACTACTACCTTTTAGCAACTATTTATTTTGATATATCGACTAAAACAATGGACGCTAAATGACCAGGAGTAGCCGATATGAATTATCTTTAGTAGCCAACATAAATGCCACAAACAATAGCCATTAAAACTACTAACTTTTAGCGGCTATTTATTTAGATTTATCGACTAAATAAATAGACACTAAGAGACCATAGTTAGCCGAATGAATTACCTTTAGCAGCCAAGACAATTGCCGCAAACAATTGACATTAAACGTACTACCTTATAGCGGCTATTTATTTAGATTTATCGACTAAATCAATGAATGCTAAAAGACAATAGTTAGGCGGAATGAATTAGCTTTAGCAGCCAACATAATTGCCGCAATTAATTGCCATAAAATCTAATGGTTTGTAGCGGCAATTCATGCTACCCTTTACCAGCATTTCCCATAATGGTCGCAAAAGCCTTTGCCGACCCCAACATTGCCAGCTAAAGTTCATTGGCCGGTATAGAGTACCGCGGCAAATGTTATTGCCGCTAAAGACATATTTTATTGCCGCTAAAGGGCCCTTTTGTAGTAGTGTTTATTGTGAGGCTAGCTTTGAATTTGGATCTGGGTGTTGTGTTTATGTAGGAAACAAATGTCATAGCCTATGCTTCCATACAATTGGAGGTCCGTGAGATAAACTACCCCACCCATAATTTAAAGTTGATAGCGATAGTGTTTGCTTTCAATATCTTGCGGCATTATATGTATGGATTTAAGTGTGAGGTATTCACTAATCATTTTAGCCTACAACATATATTCACTCGAATGGATATGAATTTGAGGTAGAGAAGATGGATGGAGTTGCTCAAGGACTATGAGGTGACCATTCAGTATCATCTAGGTAAACCCAATGTGTTGGGAGAAGCATTGAGCAGGAAGATGGTTAGCAAGGGCAGTTTGGCTTGCTTGGGGTGTCTAAGTGGCCTTTTTTCCAAAGATATTCAGACTTTAAAATCTAATTGCATGCAGTTGAGCATCTCTGAGAAGGGTGGGGTGTTAGAAAGTATTGAGATTAATCCCACTTTCATAGAAGAAATCAAGGCCAAGTAGTTTAATGATGAGGAATTGATTAAGATCAAAGGTAAGGTGGTGTCGGGAGAGACCCATGATTCCACTCTCAATGCATAAGAGTAAGCTTAGACCTCGCTACATTGGTCCATTTGAGATTCTTGACTGTGTGGAGACTGTGTCTTGCAGTTTAGCATAACCACCCAACTTGTCCAAGTCCACCTAATTTTCCATGTGTATATGCTAAAAAAGTACCATGGAGATGGAGATTATATCATCAAATGAGACTCAATAGTGTTGGATAAGGACTTGCAATACGAAAGGGATCTAGTTGCGATTCTTAATAAGGATGTTCAAAAGTTGTGAACAAAAGAGATCAAATCAGTAATGGTTCAGTGAAAACATCAACCGATTGAGAAGGCTACTGGGAGATCGAGAGGGACATGCGGGACAACTACCCTCACTTGTTCGAGGATTTGGTACTATTCTATTTTCTATTTTAGCCAGTTTTTCTTGATCAATCACTCGGGGATGAGCGATGAGAAAATTGATATATATTGTAAAGACATGATCATTATGATAAGTCCAACAGTGAAATAATTTGGGCAAGAAAACTTTTCGGATAGTGACTTAAATTTTTTAGGCTAGGCCAACCTCAGATGGAATCTGGGTTAGGCGCGGTCTACGACCATCTAAAAATGGGTGGGGTGTAATGTATAGGCTTGGTTGATATTTTTTTTATCCAAGACACTAAGGAACCTTATAGGGCTTTACGAAATTAAATTTGGATAAGTAGAACTTCCGGAAATAATCTTGGTATGAAAGGTATAGGTTGGGACGTCAAGAAAAGTATGTGTGTTGTGAAAAAGGTTGTAATGATTGAGTTTGAAAAGTTAATTTTGAACTTTGACTTAAAAGTTGAGAATTTGTTAGGTTTGTGCGTTTTAAAGGCTAAGTTGTTAAGAAAGTGGTTTTTGGGTATTTTGGAGTTTCGAGTGTCGAAATGGAATTTCATTGATTTCATCAGTCTCGAAATGTGAAATCTGAGCTGTGAGAGTTGTCGGTATCAGTTTCCAAGTCTTTTTGAGGATTTGAGGCCCTAAGTTGTGAAATTGTAGAAATTTAGCTTTTGGGTTGACTTTGATCAACATTCGGGGTTCGGATGCTCAGATCAGAATTTTGAGAATTTCGTTGGATTTGGGGGATGATTTTAGGTCAATGTGAGGTCTTGGTTGATTTTTGAGAGGTTCGTGCTTGTTTTAACCATTTTAGGTGTGAGTTAGATTCTTGTGATTTTCACAGATGTCGGGTTAACGAGACTTCTGATTAACATTTTAATGGTTTCATTGAGTCTGAAACATCGAGTATAATTGATTTTCATATTTGGTTTGTGTTTACGGGTTCTAAACGAATTCTGAGAGTCTTTTTTATGTGTTGACAGTTGGCTAATTTTTCTGGTGCCTGAATCTGGTCTCTCGCAATCGTTAGGATGAGCTCGCTTTTGCGAGGTGTAGTTCGCTTTCGTGAAGGGTCAACTTCCCTTGACCTTCGCGATCGTGAATGGCCTGTTCGCGATTGCGAGCTTCGTATATTCAAAGGCTTGTTCGCTTCGCATAAGCAAAGCCGCCCGAGATTTGAGCAGGGTTTGCTTTGCCAAACCTGGGAGGATTTTTGGCCTGTCATTTTGGGGTTTAAGTCCACTTTTTCAATTTTGAGCTTTCGAGACCTTTGGTGGGAATTTTTGGAAGGATTTCTATGCTCAATCAATTGAGTAAGTTTTCTTAATCCTAAAACTTTATTTTTCCTTGATTAATTATGAGTTTTAACATCAAAATATAAGGTTTTGATTGGTGAATAATGAGGTTTTTCAAGAACTCAAGTTCTTAGCTAAATGGTGATTTTGAAGTGGTGTTGATTCATTTGATTCATTTTTTGAAATGGTTTTCACTAATGAGTACCTAAAACCTTAAACATTATTTTCGAGTATTGTTTTTCGGATTCAAACCTTAATTTTTGAATTGGGTTTTGTGTTGATTAACCCACCTTTCAAGGGAAATGTTGTGGGTCTTGTCGTTCCGGAAAGTGATTGTGAATACTTGCTTGTGTATAGATTGTATGTTTTTGAAAGTTGTTCAGAAGGGGAAGACTCAACTCTTGGAGTGATTGTTGATTGATTTAAGGCAAATAACTTCCTAAGCCTTGTATTCTAGTTGACTTTGTATGCTTCCTTCGTTGCTTGTGTGTTGGGAGTAATGAGGATGAGGTGAAGGGTTAAATTATCCACTTATTACATCTAAATGAATAAAAGGAATTGAAATAAAAAAGGCTATGTGACGAACATGATGATGTGAATTGCCTTATTGTAACCCTTGTTGATTGATTGATGAAAGGCTTGAAAGCATGAATGTGGAATTGGATTATATGAATTGTCTCTTCTGAGTGGTGTGATATTTATTCTGTGCATTAATTGTGAACACCATGATGAGGCATGTGATGATTTATAAAGCCAATGAGAAATGGTTCTGGCTAGTGATTAGCTATATAGCCAATCGGAAATTCGGCTAGTGATATTGTGCCGATGGAAAATGGCTCTGGTGAGAGATTGATTATTGTGACTTCATGCTTTGATGCTTAGGCGTGACTTGCTTGATACTTGAGATTGATATACATGTTGCGTGTGACTGAACTACTTGACTTTAAGATTGACTTATTTAATTTGTTTGACTGTTGAATTATGAAGATAGAACTATGAATATTAGGTCTTGTGAGCCGTGTATTGTAGAATTGCTAGGTTGGGCTGATTTATGTGAAGGTTGTAGTTGGGGAGGTTCGGTTGGAGAGTCAATGGTGTTTGTTTTCTAGCTAGTTGTTTTGTTTAGTAGGTTGTTTGATGGGTACCGTATTGTTGGTACTCATTCCTTGCTTCTACACTTGTGTAGGTTCCGATCCCGGACCCGTGTGATCTATTTCTCCTTCTTTTGATCTCGAGGCTTGCCAAGAACTTGAAGAGGTAGTTGCTTGTCATTTGGCGGACCCTCTTTTTTTCCTTTTCTTACACTTTGTTTAATTTGAGAAATAAAGATTGAGACTTGTATTTATTTCTTAATTCTTCACTTATGTATTTAGTGGCTTGTACACGTGACAATCAAGTTTTGGGGTATTGTTTAGAATGAATAAGTTTTCCACCTTTGTCTTGTTCTTGTTTTACTGTATTTTTGCATCTATTTCGTTTTCGTTGAATTGAGATTGACTTGTCTTGGTGGGAATACACAAGTGTCATCACGTCTATTTTTTATCATGACAAAAGCACTTTTCAAGAATTTCTAAAGCTATAGTACTTCACATAGTCTACTATCGTGTGAGGCTTTCGCTATAACGGGCGTGTGCAGGTGCTATATCGGAGTTAGTTCCACTATAACGAGGTTGCTATATTGGGTTAAATCATTATAGTGTGGTCACATAGGATTTTATGTAGAAATAATCCCAAAACCTCTTAATTATTGCCTTTTATTCTTAGGATTTGAGAGGGGCAATTTAGAGGTAGATTCTACTAGTTTTTCCATGGAATTTATTGGTAAAGGTAAGTTTGTTACTCCTTAATCTTGTAATTTGATTCTTAAACCTTAGAATCTATGATATTACTCTTGGGGGAGGGTTTTGAAAGAATTTCATGGTGAAAAAGTCCTAAGTTGGGAAGATGATCATGAATTGGCATGGGGTTAGAATTTAATTATCATTCATGTAATGTTTAGGTCATTTTTGTTTAATTATTGCATTATTTATTATTTTAGACCAAGAACAAGCCAAAGCATTTCAAAATGAGAAAGCTCGGATTCTTTAGAGTTTCCATTGGGCTTGATTCGAGATAGGTGATGGTTGTATATTTCTAATTTATGTTTGTATGCATGTCTATTACTTTATAGTATCAGTGTGCAATCCGTATTAGGGAAAAATATAGGGAATCATATGAAATGACATCATGTTAATAATCTCATGCAATGAACTTGTTTATGTGACTTATGGCTCTCAAGTGGTATTGTTCATTGTGTTTGTGACTGTGCATGTTGTTTGTGATTGGTGATTAACTCGGGTACAACGCCAGTACATGATTACTAATGGTTGGAAGATACCGCGCCTGGTATGTTTAGTAACTCTGGTTGGCTCGGGTACCACGTCGGTACACAAATAGTGATTGACTCGAGTACCACGTCGGTACACTAATTTTTTGAGTGTGAATTCCATGAGATGACCGATTATGTGTTTATGGATCCATGAGAGGACTGATTATGTGTTTATGATTCTATGAGAGGGCCGAACATTTGTATTTGTGATCATGTGGAACATGCATTCATGCATTATTTTTTCAGGATATTGTGATTGGGAGTCCATATGAATTGGTGATTATTGTAATATATGATGTTCTGTGTTACTATATTGTGGTAAATTATTTACATTCATATATTGAACTAGCCGTGTGATCCTACCAATACATTGTGGTTTTTGTACTGCTAGTGCACATGTTCTTTTCTTGTTAAGTATAAGACATCTTTCAGCGGCTGATCTGAGACCTCAGTTAAAGAATGTTAATTGACATTGAATCCAAGGGTGAGCTATTCTTCCGGACTTCCATGAATTCCTCTTCTTTTTTTGTTCATCTTTTTGGACTAAGACATTCTTAAAGACTATTGCTTATTATTTTAAGCTTCGGGGTTGCATCCCCTTTATTTTAGACATTAGGGTTGTGGTACTACAACTTTAACTTCTTAGGGGGTTGTTATTTTCGCAAATGTTTGTTGATTATTGAGTTGAGTTCATGTGACTCAATTCTTTAGTTGTTTAGACTGTGTTTACTACTTTGTACGATAAACTCATTTTGATAAATGGTGTGCTGGATTTAGTTGGAGTTAGTTGTTGGTTCTCCCACCAGGTGGTTTAGTGTGAGTGTCACTCACGACGATGTGTGTCGTGACATGGTGGATATGCTATCCGGAACAAACTTTTATGTCCAAGTAATTCGAAATCTGATTCCTGAAATTTACACAATTATTTGTAGAGTGGGTCCATTTCTTGTGCCATTTACAATAACATTTTCCTTTTTTTTTTAGATATTTTATGTCCAGGCAGACATATCAAAAGTTATTGATAACTCGATGACACATAAATAAAATAAATATTCACTAAATAGAGATTATACTTTAAGATATACGGATAATTTATTTAAGATATATAGGAGGAGTAAATGTCAAGGGTAATTTCCAGTTTCCAATTCAATTATTTGGAGATGGGGTGTGATTTTGTTATCATGCACATATGATGCCACCTTTTACTTGATTCTAAGGGGACAAATGGAGACCATTCCAAGGCAGATATAGTTTTGTCATGTCTCTTATAATTGGTAGTTCCAATTGCAAAAAAGGAATCTTTTTGGAAGGGGGGCCAGACAATAACAACTTATTTTCCAGTTACACCATGTGACATGGTTTTTAGCAGAGTTCAATAATTCAAATAATTTAATCAAAAAACTTATACTATTATCATATCATATATTACAATTTTTTTAAAAATAAATTGGCAATGTGGTACTCCTTGTTGAAGTTACAATCTAATCCAAATACAAAGTAGAAGGAAAATTAGGAGAAACTAAAGTCTCTTCCTTGCACAAACTATATATAATGACTATTATTATTGCTCACTACAAGAAATCAGACTTTTTTTTTGACAACTAAAGATATCGCGAATAGGGCTAGCTATTCACAATTGACCTTAGGATCGCTGAGAGAAGTTCAATCGCTAAAATTAAGTACATTTGCTCTCATGAATCTCCATGCTTGTCATGTTTGTTCCATCGTACAAGCATCGCGATGCACCTCTTTACGATATAAAACTTTGCCTTTTGTTCCTTAGCCATGGTACTACACTTGCTTTTGAAATTTGAAGATCTTTGGGATGAACTCTTTGATAGCCTTGACTTGGAAGAAGAACTTGTTTTTTGTGAATAACTCCTTGGGAGAGGAGGATCTGAACTTATGGGACAATGTTGTGAATAACTCCTCCTTAGAGATGACTTAGAGGATGAATTATAAGAATTATTGTTAGGATCTTCCTTTGATAGTTTCCATTTCTCATCCATATAATACTCCATTGGTGTTATTACCTTCAATGAAATTAAACCACGCCTTCACTTCAGGTCTTCTGACAACGATTAGAATGATAATGACTCTATCTTTCTCGTCTGATTCCTATCGAGTTACTTTTAGATATTGTTGATCCACTCTTGTGCTCTAATGAACTTTCATGAAACAAGAAGCAAAATGAGGAAGGGTGGGGGTGGGGTGGGGGGAGTGTAAATGAAGTTGTGTATATATGAATGAATGGTATAGAATGGAAGAGTGTGAAAAATGTGTACAAGAGGCTAGACAAAATGAAGGAGTTGGCATCTATTTATAGCGGTTAAGATCTAGAATGGTACCACCTCTATTCCTTTTTTACTTTTCATAATTTACTTTCCAAGAGTCAAACTATATGAGATTTAACGGATATTTTAAGATGTATTTTTCCATTATATTGATATAAGAAAGATTGCAATTTACGGTACTTTTCATATAATTTTCAATTTTAAATATTAAATTAATCTAACCAAAATTCAAAGTAATTCTCGAAATGCAAAACATGACAATTATTCTGAAACGGGGAGTAAATTTTTTATGTATTCACTTTTAACTCAAATGGTAGGGACGTTTATATCTAACCTCTCCTTCATGTATTCACTTTTTTTTTACTGGTATTAATATATCAATGGGGTACCTCTTGTCATTCAAAGTGGCTATTTTTTAAAATAACTTTTTTATTTTTTTGGAGAAGAGGGACAATTGTGACACTTAGTTCTTTTTTTTTTCTTCCAATTTTTGAATTTGGTTTGACAAGTGTTTCATTAATTAATTTGAAACATATGTGAATAGCACGTCTAACATTTTGTTATGATTCCATGCTTTGCAAACTCTATATATGTGATATGTATGCTCCACTAATGCTGTTGTGGCACTACATCATTGGCTCCTTTCTTGAATCAATGTGATTCTTCATCCTTTTGGAGATCATCACTTTTTATGATATGCAAACTCTAACCAGTAATAACTAGTGCGGATATTAGATATTGGTTGGAAAATCTAAAAAAATAATATGAACTGTCATATGATTGAGATTTTTCCGTTCTTAATCTTAGGTTCATGTTTAACACAACTGGAAAAAAATCTTGTTAAAATATTACTTCCTACAAGAGATTATTTTTGATAGATCTTTTTTGAAAACGGTTGATATTTAAGAATTGATGGATCACTTAGTTAAATTTCTAATGAATGATACTTGTGGCATACTAAGAGAGCTCAGATTCAAATATAAGTATGACGTAATTAAGTTTAGGGAGGAAGCTATTCAAAGTGGGACTTCTAGCACAAATCAAAGTAAGTTGGCCCTCCTAACGTATCGATGAATGAAAAAAATAAATAAATAGAAGTGTTTGGAAGGTATATAGATGGGAAATGTGAAAGGATTGATTTGATAGATGGACAATTGATTCAAATGTTCTTGAAATTTCAATGTCATTTTCTCAAAATGGTCGGTGGATCATTAAAAATAATTGAAGATTTATATGTTGTTTCATTTCTATGTTCCTGCCTTTCTGTGTGTCTTGTCGTGGGATCATTTTATTAACTCAAAAAAATAAATATTACAAGTAAAAAGTATCCAATGTTTATATATTACTTGCTCGTAAATAGTTGTTTTAAATTATTTATTATTTTCTCGATCTCTCGGTTCGTTTTTATTTGTTACTATTTGATTTGATATACTCGTTAAGAAAATGATTATTGATATAAGTATTTTATCAAACTATCTCTATTAAATGATGTTTAGTTAGGTTTTGGAAGATAAATATTTATTGCTGGGGTAAAATATGAAAAAAAAAATTAGTTTTTCTTGAAATGTCAAAAGTGAAAAGTAAAAATAAAAATCTATTTTAAAAATAAGTGATAAATAAAAGTGAACGAAAGTAGTACTTTTTACAAGTTTAAGGAAAAGTTTTTTTTTTTTTTTCATTTTACCCGTTAGTATAGTTTTTCTTGAAAACTACCAAATCCTTGCTTATGGGGTATTATTACTTCTTGAGGTTGTTAATTTGCTTTATTCCTAGATTTTATTTAGATTTTCTACTCATTTTTGTTGATACACTCTCAGTCCAATAATAGTTATCCATTATTAATTTGACATATCCCTTAAGAAACAATAAATAATAGGGGTAATATTACTATATTATTCTTTGATTTTATTAAATTTAATGCTTTGAAAAATGTGTAGATAATAAATAATATTTAATAGCAAGAATAAATTAATACTATAAATTGTAATTCTTTTCATATTAATATAATTTTTTTTAAAAAAATACATCTTAAAATGTTAGTCCAAATTCATATTGTTTGACTTTCAAAAAAAATTATGACAAGTAAAATGGAACGAAAATTTTTTAGCCCAGTTTTGATCAAAATTTTATGTAGTTTCACTTCTTTCATTTTTACTTATCCGGTATAAATTGGCGAAATTGATGCTATTATTAGAGTTAGAGTGATTGAAGAAGTTAGATCATCTCCAACCCACCTCTATTTTACTCTCCATTCTCTATATTTGGAGAGTAAAATAGAGAATGGGCACTCCAACCCATCTTCATATCACTCTCTGTTCTTCATATTTAGAGAGGTGAATAGTAGTTCTCCAAATTTGGAGAACTACTATTCACACTCTCTATTTCACTTTTTGATTATTTTATTATTATTTCTATTGCTTTCTAATTAACATATTATTTTACATATAATGTCATTAATTAAATATTTAATATTCACAATTCATTTTAAATGTAATATGATATTTTAAAAAATATATTATTTAATACATACTACTTTCATCTCGAATTAATAGTATTTTAATTTTTTCTAATTTTTGATAATAATATAATTTGATTTTATTATTAATTTTCACTATAAAGAATACACAAAATTAAAATGATAAGATGAAAATTTTAATTTGAAAATACAATACATAATATGATAATTCAAATACAAGATGACAATATAATACATAACATAATAATTTAAATACAACATAAAATACAATACATAACATAATAATTAATTCG
Source organism: Solanum chiquidenum (assembly GCA_029582725.1). Classification (NCBI taxonomy): domain Eukaryota; kingdom Viridiplantae; phylum Streptophyta; class Magnoliopsida; order Solanales; family Solanaceae; genus Solanum; species Solanum chiquidenum. Next base: position 3,769 of record JAJOOS010017274.1, on the reverse strand, counting down.
CGATGAAACAAGAATCATGCCGAAAAGATGTTGAACGTGCATTCGGAGTTTTGCAATTATTGTAGGACCGTCACGTTTTTGGAGAAAGGAAGTGCTACATGATATAATGACTACATGTATTATATTGCACGACATGATAATTGAGGATGAACATGATCTTAATGCACCAATTCAAGATGCCGTAGAGGCTCCAACTCCAACGACATAAATGATGGTAGATGTAAATCTCAGTTTTGAACAATTTTTAGCTAGACATAAAAAAAATAGGGACAAAAATGTTCATTTTAAACTCCTTAATGCATTAATAGAGCATTTATGGGAGCAACATAGTTATTTCGAAAATTGAGTGTTTATGTAATTATATTTCACTTTTATTTGAATTTGTCCATTAATTTGTATATTATATGATATTTTCTTGCAATTTATGTTATTTAAAATTTTAGAATAAAATATAATTTTATATTAAATAAAAATTTGAAAAAATAACATTTTATATCACATGAAAATTATATAAAACAATTATTGGGAAAAAAATAGAGAATTTATATTATGAAATAAGAAAATAAGAATGAAATAGAAATAATAATATAATATTGAAGAGAGAAAAAAAAATTCTTTTTTAGAAAGTAAAATAAAAAATTGAATTGAAATTGATTGTCTGAAAAAATAAAAAACTCTATATTTAGAGAATAAAATAAAATATAGAGTTGGAAATGCCCTTAAAGAACAGTCAAAGGAAAAAATAGTACGATGAATGATTAATATTTGAGAATTATGAGCTGTAAACTTGTGTTTCTTTTGTTGGACTATACCCTAGTGCAGGGTATCCTAAGGGTTGTGTTTCCAACCAAACATGTGGTAAAAGTGCTCTAAATATTCAATTTTACCGTTTAATTTTCTTTACTTGAAAAAATAGATTTCCAATAGTACTAATCTATTTTCTTTGTGTACCCCAGACATTTTTTTACTTAATCTTGTACTCACTTTCTTCTTAATTACTTGTCCATTTTTTTTTTAGTTGTCTCTAATCACTTGTCTATTTTGACAAATCAAGAAAGTACAAATTTCTTTTTACTTAATACCCTCAATTAATTACTTTGAAAAATATAGAGTTTCTTGAAAATCTTAAATTTTTAATTCATCCACTTCATAATTAATAGAGATAAATTGATAAACTCACTATGTCAGTCATTGTTTTCTTAATAGATGTGTCAATTCAAAATTAAACTGGACAAGTAATTAGGAACTGAAAGTATTAATTATCTCTATGAATAGCTAACATAGAGGTACTATCTATGTATCTAGATCATGTGATTAACATATTAGATTTTCAAAGGCATAATACATAAATAGACATTAGGGCGGTTCAAAATCAAATTGAAATCGATAATTTAGTTATTGGGTCAATGGTTTGGGTTAATGGTTTAATGGTTCGGGTCTCGGTTTACTATAAATTTCTTATCGACTTATCAATTCGGGTCTCGATTTGACCATATTTATAACCAGGTACCCCGATAACTCGATAAAAAGTTTAATTAATTACATTTATATCACTTTAGGCCTTAAACACTTTTAGCCTTTAGGGTTTACACTTCAGTCTTCAGACTCTTTACAGTGACTTTATAGTTGACACTCAAATTTCACAATAATACTCCAAAGTTTCGACATCACTCATTGATTCACTGTCACTGCTCCCATGCCGACGAGTTATATTGAATATCATTCTCTAAGTGTCTAAATTGGAGTTCAAATGATTGGTTCCCTTAGTTTAAGTCTTTATTTTTATCTTCTTATTACAATGAGTGAGTCAGTGAGATATGTCTGCAATATTGCAATACTACAATATACAATGAAAAAGTTTTCATTAGTAATGGTCTCATGATCATTAATAATTTTCATTAGTAGTGCTATAATGGTTTCTCTTTATTCTTTATAGTACATATCAAAATTATTGGCTTGGTTGTTATGAGGAATCCTTTTGAGTTTGTCAGTTTCCGCAATATTGATATCTCTGTCCAGGTTAATATGGAGTTTTATTAAGTGTTTTATGTAGTAATAAACTAACATGTAAAAGTTCATCAGTGACTACTACGTACTGTTAAATAGTTATTAGTCCATTAGTAATTCTCAATGAAAATTGTGTGAACTGTTAACGATTAACTAGATAATCGAACTGATAGTGATCACTAACCGATAAATCAATAACCGATAAACTGATATCTTAACGGTTCCATAACGGTTTAGCATGCTTACAAACCGATAACCGTTAAGTAAAACTGATAAATTACAAAACTGAACCGAACCGACCGATACGCAGTCCTAATAGACATATTAACTTGACCTCAACTGAAAACTAAACACTCCTATTTTGAGGATGCACATCTAGACATCTCAATTCATCTTCATTGTGTCAGTCGACCACTCCAACTTGCAAAATCATTATCTATAGTCTAAACCCCTCCAAATTTGTCTGTCACATCAACATCGAGTGTCCACAAGACACTGAGAGCGAATTAAGATTTCTAGACGTACATTCTCAAAATATGCAACTTATTTGGCAAATTGAGCATGCCTTAATATAGGCATTGACTAGGACGCATGTTAAGGCGTATACTAGCTACTTCTTCCGTCCAATAATAATTGTTCACTATACTAAGGGGGTTACATTATACACATTAATACATTCCATAATATATAGAAGACGATATTTTTAGCCTAACATAAAAAAATTCTACTTTGTCTGCTTCTATTTTACGAAATATAATCAACGGAGGAACTATCCAAAACGTAAGGGAGTTAGCTTCGTTCAATCTAGACCCCTCCTTAGCCAAGCTATTTGTCACTTGATTTTCTTCCCTATATCTATGTTGCACCAGAGTGTTCCAAGTTTGAGTAGCATTTCCCTGCAATCAGTGAAAATAACCACGAAGTAATGTTATGTAAATTTAGGTGATGAAATAATTCCATGGCATAAAACCTCTTGAGGATAAAAGGAAAGTTAAATTTTAGCCCTTTTAATTAAATTTATGTTAAAATATAAAATATGTGGATGGTGTAACTTAATATTGTTGGGTTCATTGTATAATGTGTGAATGATAATGGTACATAGAATAACGATCAGTGAATTAAAAATGTGAAAGTGCTGCAAGTATGAATGAAGTTATTCCATTCATGAATACTCATGACAGATGAATGCAACCTTTTGTATTTTCATGCAATCTTTCGTATTTCTAGGCTACCTTTTCACATATCATGCAAGAATCATTGTGCTCACCTATAGGCTACAAATATCTGAATCTTTCTCAAATATTGACACAGGTTTTTGAAACAAGTTTACAAAAAGAAAAACACAGCATAGTAAGAAAAAAGTTTATGCTTTTCCAAAAACTTCAAGTGTGATTACAAAGCCATTGAGTGGTTCGCTAGACAACAAATTTGAGGTACTGCTATTTGTTTGTCGTGGTCATTTTATCCTGGGAGGATATATTTCATAACTTCGGGTACTTGAGTGATATAATTTTCTTACGGAAACTCTGTGAATTCAGAGGACTTGACTCTTCTTCCTTTCATCTTGTTGATTATATGATTTTTGTTTCCAAAATTTATTTAACTTCAGATTGTATATTTCATTATTTGTTTGAAGTTATTTTGTTGGAAAAACAGATTTTTCACTACGAACTTTAACAAATATATAATTAATCGGTACGTATCGATATAATATTTTGTTTCTGAATATTGATTATTGAAATATCAAATATTAAAAAAAAAA
>JAJOOS010017272.1:0-26210 GCA_029582725.1 Solanum chiquidenum | reverse complement strand
TCTCAATATCAAGTATCAAAAGAAAGAAACAACACAAATACAATCTACCAATTTTGGAAATAATTAGGGGAGTGTGCATTGCAATGGGTTTTTGACACAATAGGTAAAGATTAGTCACAATCAAATCTATTGATATATGGATAGTGTTTGGTTTAGGCTACATTCGATATTCTTTCAATCTATCCAACGTATATCTCTTGGATTTTCTCAAACTTCAATACCATTTCCAATAAAATAACAAGCATTACTTGAGTAGATAAACTATCCCTAGATTATATCATTAAATGGAAAATTAATTGGATTATCCTATTTCTAGCTCAAATCCATAGGCTAATTTCACCAAGTCCTCATTATGGAGTCTTACCCAATTCCATTTTACTTTCTCAATCCAAAACAGTGTTAGACAACTCAATCAATGTTTGCGACTATTGATTTTGGATCAAAACTTTAAGACAACAATAAATTAATGTATAACAATCAATTTTAGAACTAACTAATTAATACCCATAGGATTTTCACACTAGATTTAGCTACTCATAAACAAGGAAATAGAGAATATACTCATGTAGAAACACTCAATTTCAAGAAAAATTGATTAACAAATTTGAGATCCAAAATTTAGAAGAATGAAAATCTAAGTTTTCTTCCTTGGAAAGTAAGGAAAGTTCTTAGATAATTTCAATCACTACAATGTTACTCAAAAATTTCTTAATTCTTAATGATTGTCAATTAGAAATAAGATTAAGGTACATAATTACAAAAATTCCCATTCTATCCATGAAACCTTCCAAAAGAAGCACTTTAGCCTCTAGGTATGTTTTTACCTTGAGATTCTACTCCTCAACTTGCATTGGACCAGTGGAACGCTGATCTAAGAATGTTCAACATCAATCACATCGTCGCTTCAGCCTTTTGTTTCTTTAGCAACACCTGCGCTGGAATTGCGGAATGCCGATAAAAAATTGTGCAACACTAATGAGTCGTAGGTACTTAGGAAGTTTTTTTTCCAGCCAAGCCAGCGTATAACCGGTGAGACGCTAACTAGGTCTTGTAGGATGTCGGTTCTTTCGCCGGTGTGCTTTAGTGATTTTAAGCTCTAAATCCTTCAAGCTTGACGTTTCTAAGAAATGCCTGCATACAAGAGAACTATGGCCTAAAACACCCTCAATTAAGATTAAAATATAACAATAATGCATGAATTTGAGTCTAATGAGTTGATCGAATACCAATTCATCAGATCCCCAAATTTGAACTATTGTTTATCCTAAAGCAAAACACTCGCTAAGAATTAGATTTGTATTCATCTACACCTAATATAGGATTCGCATAATAACAAAAATAAAATACTCAAAACAAAATACTCTATATAGAAACACAACTCACAATTGATTCCACTATCAATCACTAGGCAAATATTTTCTCTTTCTTTCAAAATCTTTCATTCAAAGCACTTTGAAGTACAAATTTGGGACAATTTTTTTCATTCAAGCACAATTTCAAAGCTTCTAAGTGTAACACCTTGGTCTTAGAAAGAACAAAATTTAGAAAGAACTAATTTGGAAAGAGCTAATTTGAGATTTGTTCAATTTAAAGCTTAAGTTGTGAGTTTTGGGTCAACTTCAAACTACAATAACTTTCAGTACATGATGGGTTAGGTGGACCATAAGAGATCAAATTAATGGTATTTGAATCCTCTTTCCAACACCACCGAGTTTGCTAGTTTTAAGTTCAGATGAGGGATATATGCCTGTTTGAAGTCAGCATGTCCAGTTACGGAACGTTACCCAAATTAATGAGGGGTATTTTGGTCTTTTCGTTACCCCATCAGTTTTAAACATTTTTAGTAATTTTTAGGGGTCTAAACTGATTTGGGTCAGTTTTCATAGTTCAAAATCACGCTTAGGGTTTTGAGAGGAGTTCAAGAGGAGAAAAAAAGGAGAGGTTAAGGCGTTCATCAAGATTCTTAAGATTTCTTGAGGAATTTTGCCAAAGGTTTGATCCCTAAGAGGTATGTAAGCTCTCATAGTGTTGGGTTAGTTCACCCACACACCAATCATGTGATTTTAAATCCGTAACTTCGTTCTTGAGGTAGAATAATTTGAGTTCTTGATGAGTTTCTTGAAGTTTCGTTCTTAAATAGTTAATGATGAGTTTGATGAGTTTTTGAGATGAATGTTAGGAGTTTTGAGGTTTTTTTTTTGAGTAGATATTTGTGTTTTATGTTGGCTATTCGAATCTAAGTGATTTTGGAAGAAACCATTCGATTCTAGGCGAATTAGGGCTAAATTTGAAGAAGAAAATTCATCGGAATGTTCTGGGAAGGGGTTGGGGCGGCGCACCCTAGATGTGCCAAGAGGGCTGGGGCGGTGCGAGTAGCGCGCTGGCAGTAAGTCTTCTGAAGTTCGAGGGCTGGGGCGGTGTGAGTAGCGCGCTGCCAGTAAGTCTTCTGAAGTTCAAGGGATGGCTCCCTGCGCCAGCAGTGAGCCAGGGTCGCCTGCCTCCATCTTTTTTCCGTCGTTTTTCCCGTCTGAGTTATTTTAAAGTGTACCTTCACTCCTTTTTGATTGTAACTACTCTAAACTACATCTAAAAATTGAGAGATCCTTCATAACATGAATCATAACCCTTGAATTCATAATTTAAATTTAAGGTAGAGTTAAGAGTAAAGTTTTGAGAGTTCTTTCGAGTCATTTTGAGAAGTCTTTTACAATCTTTTAAAACTTGTTTTAAGACTTGAGTACTTGAGTATGAGTATGAGGATGAGGAGAGTTGAGTTATATTTTTCAAAATGAATATATGGGGACTAAGTATTCCCAATAGTAAATGTTTTTATATTTAAAATGAGAGGAAACATCGATTTTCAAATGAGTTCGTGAGGAGTTATTGAGTATGATCTCTTTTAAAAGAACCTTTTGAGTAATAATATCAAATCTTGAGGATGAGGAAATGTTTTTAAACATATGATCTGAGTTATATTTTGAGAGTAGTATTGAGCACCGATATGGGACGAGTTCAAGCAACTTAAAGTCCTCAAAAACCATGTAGCCAACTTGGGTAGAAAGGGTCATACTTTTTAGATGATTCCTTATTGCTTTTAAGCATAGCTTAGTGGATCCACTTAGTTGAGGATGTATTATACTTCAGCAAGATATAGGACAATTCTGGCAGCATGGGCGAGACGTTGAATCATCACATAACTCATAGTGATGGTTGTCGGTTAGAGAATCTCCCAAATTGAGTTATTTTGTATCTTCACATACAAACTGAGTTATTATTGTATTTTTAAATACATTGAATTGTTATCTACTATTTTAAATGCTTTATATAAACTGCATCTTTATTGTTGTTTTTATATTGTATTGAGTTGAGTATCCATGAGTTGAGGTTGAGTTAAGTAGAGTTGAGGCGAGTATATTTCCTTCTTTCCAAGTTCAAGCTTTTATGTTATGTTCAGTGTTCTCCTTACATGCTCGTACAGTCAATGTACTGGTACCATTTGACCTGCATCGTTCCATGATACAGATACATGTAACCAGGGTCATCAACAGACGCTTCGTTGATACCACTTGCAGTTCAAGTTAGCTTTGGTGAGCCTCCTTGCTTCCGGAGGATTCCAATTTACTTTTCAGTTTTGTTAGGATGCTGTGGATCCTGTCCCGATTTCCATTATTGTCATTAGAGGCTTCATAGATACCAGTGTTTTGAGGAGTCTTTTCCATTTCTTTGTTAAATGTTTTAAAGACTTGATTTGCCTATTTTTGGCTAGTTGAATATTCTTATATATTTTGAGTTATTTATTTGAGACAATTGAGTTAAATCTTTGCAATTTAGTTCATATATTGTTGAGTAAGTCTTACACTGAGTATTGAGTCGGGCCAAAGGTTCGCTTGGGGCCAACAATGGTTCTCGAGTGACAATTATGTTTAGGGTGTAGACTCAGAGCGTGACACTAAGTCAATGACATTGACCTTCAAGTTTGCCTAAAGATTCACACAATTTTATCGCATTCATGCAACTCAATTAAACTAAAGACCTTATCATTCAAATGGAGGATGCAATGTAACCTCAATGGGGAGCAATATGTATAGTCACTCTATTTTTTGAAGCATTTAGGGGTCAATTTACAAAAATTATGTGATTATCTCAGTTTTCCGTATGTGTTAGCTCATGGATCTTTTGGTGATATGGCTTCTAATCGATTGTTTTCATGAAAACTTTACAGAATTCTACGTAGGGAGTTGGGGAGTAGTATGTACAATCTCACCATTTTTGAGGCATTTTTGGGTATTTAGGGGCCAATTTACAAAAAATAGGCGATTTTCTCAGTTTTCATGTATTGCACCCCATAAAAATTTTGGTGATATGGCTTTCGATCGATTTGTTTGCGAAACCTTTACAAAACTCTTTGTAGAGAGTTAGGCGAGCAGCACGTACAATCTCACTATTTATTTAGGCATATTTTGGTATTTAGGGGCCAATTTACAAGAATTAAATTATTTTCTCAGTTTTCCGTTCATGTTAGCCCATGAATATTTGAGTGATATGACTTTCAGTTGTTTTGTTTATGCGAAAACTTTACGGAATCCTATGTAGGAGTTGAGGGAGTAATATGTATCTCTCCATTTTAGGCATATTTTGGAATTATGGGGCCAATTTGCAAGAATTAAGTGATTTTCTCAATTTTCGTATGTGTTAGCCCATGCATATTTTGGTGATATGATTTCCGGTCATTTTTTTCGAAACTCTTACGAAACTCTCAGTATGGAGTTGGAGGAGCAGTACATATTGTCTCACCATTTTTAGGCATATTTTGGCATTTAGAGGCCAATTTACAAGAATTAGATGATTTTCTCAATTTTCCGTATGTGTTAGCCTATACATATTTTGGTGATATGATTTTCAGTTGATTGTTTTGCGAAACCTTTATGGAACACTCTGTAGGGAGTTGGAAGAGCAGTGCATGCAGTCTAACCTTTTTTGAGATATTATTGGGCATATAGGACCAATTTACAAGAATTGGGTGATTTTCTCAATTTTTCGTGTATATTGCCCATGAATATTTGTTGATATGACTTTCAAATGATTTTTTTGTGAAACCATTACAGAACCCTTTGTTGGGAGTTGGAGTGAACGTACGTACCATCTCACCATTTTCGAGGCATTTTAATTTGGGGCCAATTTACAAAAATTATGCAATTTTCTCAATTTTTGTGTGTTATTCTATGCATAATTTTGTGATATGGCTTTTGATCGATTCATTTTTGCAAAACCTTTATGGAATCCTCCGTGGGGAGTTGGGTGAACATAAGTACAGTCTCACCTTTTTGAAACATGTTTTTTCATTTAGGGACCAATTTACAGGAATTAGATATTTTTCTCAATTTTTCAATGAGTGCCCTCGCAACTGGAAGCGCAAATTTATACATGCTTAATACATATATTTAAAGAGAAGCTCTAATAGAATTCATTATTTGTATATACATTGGAAATTACAAACAGATAAACCTTTCACAACAGTTATTCTTCAGCTTATTGCCTTACATAGCTCAACTTTCCCATACTTTCACAGTTGAAGAAGATGAAACTGAAAACCAACCAAATAAAGGAAAAGAAAATTACATTTTGAACAAACTGAACAACATATAACATATTGTTTTCACATTACTATTTCTGGTTTTAGGATGCTAGATTTGATCTCCTTGTGGGGTAAGACTACTCCACCATTACTGTAAATTTCATCACAAACATGTACATCTTCTCCAAGAATGGTCATATTCTCAACACGAGCCCATTGTCCAACGGTTGAGTGCCAACCAATAATACTACCTGAGACGCATGCGTGTTTCTTAACAAGGACTCCGCGCATCACAGTGCAACGAGAGAGTCTAACCCCAGACTCAATCACACAACCAGGGCCTATCGCAACATCTGGTCCAATCAAGCATCCTTCTCCAATTTTGGCAGTCTCGTCCACTATGACATTTCCAACAATGTGAGAACCTAATGCCAGTTTTGGTGAAGACCTCTTCTTCAAAGAATCTAGGTAGAATCTAAGACCAGTGATGTAATCCCTTGGTTGTCCAACATCCATCCAAAACCCAGGAAGGACCATAGCGTATAGCTTTTTCTCCGCAGCAATATTTGGGAAAACCTCTTTCTCAATAGATGTTGGTCTTAATTGAATTCTCTCTAGAACGCAAGGGTCGAGCAGGTAAATGCCAGCATTGATCTTATTGCCAACAAATAACTTAGGCTTTTCCACAAATCTCTCAACTTGGCCAGTGGATTCTTCCATGACAACAACACCATATTTGGAAGGCTCATCTACCTGTATCAACCAGTTATATTTTCATTTTATACCCATCATCATCCTCATAAATCATGGAAATTCAAACGGAAAATGTAACTAAGAACTCACCTTAGTCACCATTAAAGAAGCCTCACCTCCATGGGATTTATGGAATTCAATCATCTCCTTGAAAGGATATTCACTGATAACATCATTGTTAAGAACAAAAAACGGCTCACCAACATCATCTACCAGCTTGTCTCTAGCCAGAGCAAGGGGACCTGCAGTCCCAAGTGGTTCAGTTTCTTGAGAACATGTAATCTTAATCCTAAGTTTTGTCTCAAATTCTTTCAAGAAGTTCAGCATCACCTGTGTCAAACAACATTTATATATTCTTTTCGTTGCTCATTATATATTTACGATCTCTAATGGAGAGAAGCTCACCTCCGGCTGGTAGTTAATAGCCAAGACCACTTCAGTCACTCCAACAGCCTTGAGAGCTTCGATCTAACATACAAAAGTGTTTAGTAAGACATGCTTCAACATAATTTATTTTTCACCAGCAAAATAGGAAAGGAGAACATATAAAACGCGTTCAAGGCACAAGTGAATTCTTATTTAGATTTTCCATTCCCCTTTAGGATCATGTCTTAGCAAAGGCAGGGGTGATTAAGCCCTAGATATTCCAGGACATAGGACACCTAAAACTTTAAAATATTCAATGACAAACAAGGTATGTGAAATCCTATTTTCTAATATAAAGTCCAAACTGGAATAGTGAACTGAAGTTCTCAAAATTTAGATACCAACTAAAAGGATAGAAAGCAATATCACGAATCTACTTAAAAGGCGCATTTCTATGAGGAGGTTTGATATTAAAATGATCTTTATAAAAGAATCATCGCAATGACTATAAAATAAACGAGGCTAAACTAGGAATTTTACCTGATGCAAAATCATGGGCTTGTTGGCAAAATCAACCAGCGGCTTTGGGACACTAAGAGTTAATGGCCTCAGCCGGGTACCAAAACCTCCAACAAGAATAAGTGCCTTCATCCTAATTTCTCAAAACTCCTGCTAATAATAAGACATAATTTTTAGCATAGTTGATCATAACATGTTACAAAAGAAAATATGTACTAAATTTTAAAAAATGGACTCTCTCATCTCCACATTTATATCAATCCAAAAGAAAGATACGTGCAAGACTATGAAAACCTTATATTGACATCCGTTTAGAAGAAGCAATGATTACACTCACCTAAATGTAAAGTCGGTTGTACATGACATGTAGCTTATAAAAAGAGATAGTCACACATATAATGTTCAATTAGGAGACCCATGAAAGTGGTTTAAAAGAGAGAGATTACCGAAAGTTGACAACAATCATAGCAAATGGCCAAACTTATACATGAATCTTCAAATGAGCTGAAGTCATAAAGTGATTCTAAGTGGAGTATTTTGCTGGAAAAAAAGACAAAATCCCAGCTACACTCTAGGCTGGATCACTTAATGAGAGTGCCAATTACATCCAATATTTTAGTATATGTTTTGATAAATAGTGTAGATTCAGTAGCTTTCATTAAACACTTTAAATTGAGTTGCCTAACACAATGTGAAATTTTACAATCACAGACTCAAAGTATATAACTCCCTCCCATTCAATTTGTTTGTCGAGTGTAGGTCTCTTTCTTTCTGTGAAAAATCTTTAATTTCAACTTTTTCCAAATAACATTATTTAGACGACAAAATTAAAGGACATTTTGATACATTTCTTTCTATAACAAATCTTTAATTTCAACTTTTTCCCAAATAACATTATTTAGACGACAACATTAAAGTACATTTTGATACATTTTACACCACAAAATTCAAAAGGTTTTTTTTTTTACTTTCTTGAATTTTCCGTGTCAAGTAAAAACCTGGCAAACAAATTAAAACTTAAGGAGTAAAAAAGGATTGAAGATGCTACAGTCTCCTAAAAAGAGGTTAGGAGAGAAAGAAAATCACAGCATCAACAGGGAGGTACAGTTGGGGGAAAGGAAAATAAAAGCTCATTCCAGCTGTAATCCTAAAGAAACAAATAAGTTACCTGAAATTGGGGCATAAAATCAAATTGATAGGTAGCTGGAGTCTAGAGAAGATGATATTGAAGTTTTAGAAGTCTAGAGAAGACGACAAATAGGATTACATACAAATCTAACATCTACCCAATTAAAAATACGTCATCTTCTTCTTTAGCAACATATGGAAAGGGGATAAAGGCAAAGGACAAAAACAGAGCATCACAACATCCACATTACACATTAATTAATTGTATATCTCCTATCTGAAAACCTAAGAATAACTCATTAATGAGACCAAATAAACACAAAAACTAAAATTAATTTAATTTAATTGTTCATAAAAAAAAAATCCAAAGAAGGAAAGATACGTACAGGAAAAATGAAATTTAGATCTAGATGAAGATGTAGAACAATGCATAAATTTAGAAATAGAAGGTGAAATTCACCTTGGACTAAATCACCTTGAAATTCACCTTCCAAGACTGGAGTTGACTCTAGTCAGTAAAAAATTGATAGATCACAAACAGTGACGGTCGAGTTGTGTTGTAGAAAAGCCTAGATGAAAAACAAAGCGCAATTTATTTTTGATATTTTTAAATAATACTTTTTCTATCATATTTGTGGATATGATACTTGATTTGAATTCGTGAGATATATGTATCTTTCGAATTTTAAAACGGATTTATATATTTTATTTGCTTAAAATGAGTAATTGGGAATTTTCATAATATATGGACAATTAATTCTAAAAAAATTAAATTATCAAATCCCTTAATATAGGATGGAAATCAAAAAGTGTATTTATATTTAATTAATTTCATTTTATTATTCTTTGAAGTAATAAATTCATTAATGTTATTAATAAAAAAACAAAAACATGTATATCTTGGTCATGTAATTTGATTAGTTCCATTTAATAACTCTAAAAATAATAAATTCAATAATTTGATGTATCTATTATCAATATATGATATATCCAACAAACTAAATACTTAGTAGATATATGAGTATCATACAAATACATCCATATGTTTCATAGAAGTATCTAGTATTAATTTCATGTACTTGTTATATGCATCTAAAGTTCATGTATTTATTATATGTATCTAGTATTAAGAGAAAAGACATAAATTTCCCCTTGAACTTGTCACGAAAAGTCACTTACACGCTTAAACTATCAAGATGATCTATTACACGCCTTTACTATTCAAAAGTGAATTCATTACCCCTTAAAACTGACGTGGGAAAGAAATAAAATAAAAAGGAAAACTAAACGCGTCAGTTAGAAATAAAAATAAAAATAATACTCCCTCCGTTCCATTTTATGTGAGGTAGTTTGATTCGACACGGAGTTTAAGAAAGAAAGGAAGACTTTTAAAACTTGTGGTCCAAAATAAATTATAGAAATTTGTGTGGCTGTAAATCATTTCATTAAGGGTAAAATAAACATTTAATAGTTAAATTGTTACTTAACATAGAAATGTGTCAGTCTTTTTGGAATTTGCTAAAAAGAAAAGTAAGTCACATAAATTGAGACATATAGAGTAATTAGAATCAGGTTTCACCCCCCACCCCTACCCACACACCTCTTCTTCTCCACTCATCTTCTTCTTCTTTTTCACATCTCTTCTTCTTCATCTTTTATTTTGCATCACAAACTCAATCCATAACTTTTCTTTTTGATTAACAATTAGGTTGATTCTCATAGATTTATTAGTGAATAATTATATTTTGTGATAATTTTTACTAAATGAAGGATCTGAAAAGAATTTCGGATATATCTAAACAAATACTTAAGTTATGTTTAGGTGATTCTGGTTTATTGTTTCAATCTTTTCTATTTTTTTGACTTTGTTAAAGAAATTGTGATTGTTAATCAATTTTTAGATTTGATTGTAATGGTAGCTTTATGGGTATGTCGATTCTGGCAATGGGAGGAAAAAAAGAGGAAATTGAAGGTAGTGAAAAAGATTAATTAATTTTTAAATTTGGTGAAAATGACAACTTTATGGATATGGTGTCGCCGGTTAACAGGTGAAAGAAGAGGGGAAATTGAGAATGGTGAAGAAAAAAAAATGATATTGATAATGATGAAGGTAATATTTGGTGGTGGATGGAGAAGAAGAAGAAGAATTGAAGGTGTTAACAAAAGAAAAGTGATTAATAAAGAAAACAAAACAGAAATAAAATTAAAAAAATTATAATTTCTGACGTGGCATTGACATAGCGTTAATGTGGCGGCGAGTGTATTACACCACACCTGTGAGAGTGGAGTTACACGTCCCAGAGTGGTATTAAATTCACTTTTAAATAGTAAAAGTGTGTTATGGGTCATCATGATAGTTTAAGTGTGTAAGTGACTTCTCGGGATAAGTTCAGGGGGGAATTTATGTCTTTTCCCTAGTATTAATTTCATGTATCTATTTATATGATCTAATATTAATTTCATGTATCTATTTATATGATCTAATATTATTGCATGTATCTATTATATGTATAATTTGATGTATTAAGTATCAATTTCATACGTTATATTCAAAAACACATATCTCTGATACATAGTAAACACATACATCTAATTATATATATATATCTAAATATGAAATATAACTGAAATGCATGAAATTTAGGAACAAATCCTGATGGTAGAGTATCTACATGAGAGTGAAATAAAGTACTTAATTGTTCATATTCATAAATGTTTCAGATTTAATATTAGTGAATTTCAGAGTAATAGTAATATAAGGATTCTTAAAAGCAAAAAAACAAACTAGGGCACAATAATAAGTCTTATGGTCGTCAACTAAATTAGGGTAAACATGAAATAAAACAGACGAAAGAAATTTCAAGTAACTTACGAACCCTTTTCACCGCCAATCGATAAAATAAATACTGATTTTCTCATAAAATACATATAATCTTAATTTGGATACATGAACTCTTAACTAGATATATATACATCAAATAATACCCTTCGTATCTCTCTCCTCTTCAGCAGAGGCCTAATACCCTTCGTACTCTGATCTCGCTCTTCTTGCTAATAAGATTTTGGTGAGTATTGTTGGCTTTTGATTTTACTTTTTGTGTAGAATTTTCAAGTTTTGGCTGTGAAATTGTTTATTTTGAATAGTTCATACGAATATTTAATCCGGAGCAATTTATTTTTGAATTGGAGTAATCCTCATTTATATGAATAGATATGAATGAGTGTAGGTATATGAGGGAACATATATCTGTTAAAAGGATGGAAACAAAGATACATAAGAATAGTGAAAAAAATAGTACTCATTCCGTCCTAATTTATGTGGAACTTTTTAAATTTTAAGATTCAATCAAGTCTATCTTTAACCGTAAATTTTTCATATATCTTTTAATTATTTTGAATTGCCAATTATTGTGACTTATAGTACTTTTTACGTAGTTTACAAATATATAAATTTTATTTTAAAAAATGAAGATTCCACGCGCAAATTTTTTATTAAACTTAAACTGTTTGACTCTCGAAAAATGAAAAGTGTCACATAAATTGGGACAGGTAGAGTAACAAACCTCATGTAAAATGATGACTATCGAGATTTAGTTTTGAAATTTGGAGATGTGTGTATTGAGAGGATTAAGGAAGAGAGAGATAGTGGATGTGGGTGAAGACGTAGGGGGTGAGGGTGGGGGTGGGGTGAGAGATATAAGGAGTTTAAATTTTAAGATAATTATTTAATATCATATTTAAAGGATTTGTGTATTTGATTAAATCTTTTAAAATATATGGTATACATATTAAAAGTGTTATTATATGTAATTGTTTTAAACTAGAGGTAAAATAAGTATATATAGTAGTGAAGTATGTCTAATTATGTAGTTTTTTCGAAAACAAAATCAATTCAATGGATACCCAATATGTATAAATAATGCATTATTATTATTATTATGGAAAAAAATCTGATATACCTTTAACTTTATTATTTAGATTTGATATACCTCACGTTATAAAAATGGTTTATATGTATAGTTCTACATTATAAAATTTGCTCATATATACTCTTACCTTAACAAAAATCATATATTTGATTTTTTTTACATGTAAATTATTTTTTGACTTCTTTAATTATTATTATTTGAGTTTATTATTCTTATTTAATTTTTACTTTCATTATAAAAGTAAGATAAATTAAAAAAAGGTATGAATGGAAAAAGAGAAAAAAAGTAAACATAAGATTTTTTTTTATTTGTAATTTTAATGTTGATTCTTTTTTGGGATAAGGGTCTGAAAAATACCTCAACTTTGGCCGAATTTGCTGTTACGATACCAAACTTTCATGAGGTCCTATTATCCCCACCTAGACTATTTAATACAATATTTTAAACATATATATGTGCCCACGTGGACATAAAAATATTGCATAATTATAAATAGTAATGTGTCCACGTGGGAACATATATACCTTTAAAATACACTATTAAATAGTTCAGAGGGTAAAAAATACGGTATTAAATAGTCTAGGGGGGTAATAGGACTTCATGAAAGTTTGGTGTCGTAACAACAAATTTGGCCAAAGTTGGGGTATTTTTCAGACCATTTTCCCTTCTTTTTTTGAATATAGTTTTTATATTTAAAACATATAATGTTTTTCTTTTTTCAAACAGGCCAAATAGGCCCGAATTTATTTATTAAAGAAATACAATAAGTAATTAGAAGTACAAAAGACCCAGAATTTAGACCAACAAAAAGAAAACAAACTACAACAATAAAAAATAAAAATATCGGGAAAATAGCTCAAAGTGCTCTCATCTTCTTCTCAAATTCTTGATGTGCAAATTCATGAAGCTCAGTTGATCCCAACTATGGAGCTTAAAGGTAAGCTTGTTACACCTCGAATTGTAGACATTTTTAATCTTTTTGTTACTTTCCATTTTACTTATTTTGTTACAATTGACTTCTTGTTGTGGCGAATCTGTGGGTTATTTCTCGAGTTCTCAAAGTATCCGAGCAATACAGATCTTGACTATAATTAAGAATCTCTTGTTGCTTCAATTGGTGTTTTGCTTATCTCCCAGTCTAAGCTTTCCAAAAAAGATAATGTACAATAATTTTCATATCTAAAATCAATGGGTTGAATCACCACTAAAATTATTACCTTTATATTATTAACATTCTCTTTATCTGTAAACGCTGTGACTTGAAGATATGACCAACTCTAAGCTTTTTATAAGAAAAGAATGAAAGCTCGACTCAAAGGAACAAGTGTGGAACGAGAACGAAGGAGAAAAGTGGCCTGACGCTAGACGCGCCAAACCTCCAATTACTGGGGGTCATTTCTGGCGAACTGTTGGCGCCCCACGCTAGGCCTGCTGGCGCATAAGGGGTGCGGCGCCCCAACCCTTTTTCAGAACATCCTGACGAATTTTTCTTCTCAATTTTTGACCTTAATTCACCTAGAATCGATTGGTTTCTTCCAAACTTCCTTAGATTCGTAAACCCAACACAAGTAAACAAAAATCTACTTAAATTTCCTCAAGAACAAACCTCAAACTCAAAACCCTCGCCTCAAGAACTCATCAAACTCCATTAATAACGCATGAAGAACAAAACTTCAAGAAAATTCATCAAGAGCTTCATTACACGGATTTTCAGGGACAAATTTAATAAAGAAAATTATGATTGGCGTGAGGGTGAACAAACCCACCACTATGAAAACTTACATACCTCGAAAGAGTCAAATTCTTGACGAAAATCCACAAAGCTCGCAAGAATCTTTAACATTCTTCTCTTTTCCTCTTGAAATCCTTTCAAAACCCTAAGCGTGTTTTAGGAATGACTAAAATTGATTCCAATCATTTTAGAATCCTAAAAGATTAACAAAAATGAGCTAGGCTAGTGGGGGTAAGGAAAAGACCAAAATACCCCTCCTTAAAACGGATGAAATGTCTTAACTAAACAGGCTGTACTTAAATGGGCATATTTCCTTCATTCGAATTTGAAATTTAGCAAACTCTGCGGTGTTGGAAAGAGGACTCAACGACCTTCAATTTGATATCTCATGGGTACCTAACTCATTATGTGCTAAAAGTTATGGTCGTTTGAAGTTGACCCAAAGCTCACAATTGAAGACTAACTTGCCAAATCTGAAATTTAGCTATTTCTACTTTAGCTCTTTCTAAGACCGAGGTGTTACGATAGGTAGGGGTGTTCATGATTCAGTTTGGATCGGTTATTGGTTAAAATCAAAACCAAAATCAATTTAGTTAATTTTTAAATTTCTAAAATCAAACCAAATGAAAAAAAATAACCATCAGTTTGGTTCAAATTGTTTTATTTTTGTCAGTTTAAATGTAATTAATTTTTTTAAGGATATATGTATCTTGACAGACACAGACATCTAATTCATGATCAATCCACAGGAAAGCTATTGTGGATTTAGTTAAGAAATTAAGAAATACTAGAGTTATTATTACACAAACAAAGTGATTCAATTAAGAAAAAGTGTGATTATTTTATATGAGGTAGGGTGGGTAAAGACTAAAGCTATGGGTTTTGACGGACTTGGACTTAAGGTTGTAATAGTTAAAGTTAAACTAAAATTTAAGTGTTGTACTTGAGGAATAGTAAAATTAAAGACTTTAGTTAATTCAAATTTAATAAAATATTTATAGTTTATTTATGAATGATATATAAATAATTATAAATTTATACATATAATTTTTCGGTCCGGTTTGATTATTTTTGTGATTTTTTTTAGTAAAATCAAAACCAAACCAAATAGTATCGATTTTTAAGATTTAATACCAAACCTAACCTAACCTAATCATATATCAATTTTTTAATCGGTTTGGTTCATATTGCGGTTCAATTTAATTTTTTAGTTATAACCATGAACACTCCTAATCTTAGGGGCATGTTGAAACCTAATTTGTAAAATCAAAACCAAACCAAATAGTATCGATTTTTAAAATTTAAAATCATACCTAATCATATATCAATTTTTAAATCGATTTGGTTCATATTGCGGTTCGATTTAATTTTTTAATTATAACCATGAACACTCATAGTCTTAGGGGAATGTTGAAACATAATTTGGACATACTATTATATACTGTAAATTTTTATTGTTTGTACTTTGTTTGGGTATTTGATATGTTGTTCTTAAGCTTGTGTAGAATGGATATATAGTATGGTTAATTATAGTAGTTTGTTGTTTGCAAGTCTGGGAGTTGTTCAGATTCTATTCTCTGCTATGTAATTTTCACTTGGTAATAAAGAGCTAAGCTTGAATTGACTTATTTTAAGTATTTTTAAGTCAAAATGATTTTAAAACGTATTTTTAGTCTTTGAGTAAATAAAACTTATAAGCACTTGTTCTTAAGCTAAACTGATAACAATAAATCAAAAGTCACAACTTAGGATTATGGTAAACCAAAACCAATTCAAACAGACTCATAATCTGTTTATTTACCAAAAAAATAATAATCTTACATCACTAGTTTTTACATTATTAATATCATTAAAATCAATTTATTTATAAAAAAAAATGTACATAACTGATCTCTACATTCTTAATACCTTCATAATTCTAACTATTTATTATTTTCAAAGATATGCTCACATTGTATGCAATTAAAAGAAATTAATGAGATTGATTAGATTTTAGTCCACCGATGACACATCATCTCTATTATTTCCCAAAAAGGTAGAGCATTAAATAAACTAAGGTCCCGTTTGTTTTCATTAAGATTAAGACGTCTGAATCTGAATAACCATATGAATATTGAGATGTGCATTAAGATCTATATGTCTAGATTTGAATGCATCTCTGAATATTAAGATGTTGTTTCTAGATCTGAACATTGAATGATTAAAATTGTTTGTTTTTAATATCTAAATGTGCATTAGAAATTAAGCACTATATCAATAAAATCTTATAAAATTTTCATCTCAACAAAATATCTTACTTATTAATAGAACAACAACAATATATCTAGTGTAATCTCACAAGCGATGTTGATGATCACAGAGTCTCAATAAAATTCATGGCCTAATTTTTTTTTTTTGATGATCAAAGAGTCTCATAAAACAAAATTTAAATAAGAGACCTCAAGCATAGACATAGTTATTATTTTTAATGCTAGCTTATATTTTCACGCAAAAATCTTGAGTTCTTGATAAATATCAATACACCCAAAAATATTATGGGTAACAAGAGTTCTTGACAAACATCGATACACCCCAAAAACAATTGCTAAAATAAAAAAATACTAAACAAAATACTTGTACAGATTTTGAAAATTCACTGGTTAAAGAAAAAATAAATTGATGTTTGGTTGAGAAAAGAATGGAAAAAACGTTGGTAGAGAGAGAGAGGGGCAAAAGCAGCATGATTATTGATTATTTTAGCTTATAAAATTAATATGAACGATGTTAAGACTTTCTTACAAATTTGGTTCATTCGAATTCATTAAGAGGCATTTAAAAAATTTAAATTGACTTAATGAGTTGAAGTTGAATGATTAAGATTCAGACCCAAAAAACAAAACACTTAATAAGCTAAATTTGAATGATTAAGATTTACACCTTCATTAAGTATTATCATTTAAAGTTTTAGTGATATCGATATAAAAAGTATTTATAAATTGATATATTGAAAAAAAATACTGTATTTAAAATTAATTAGTAACTAAATAAATAAAAAATAATTAAGTTACACGTCCATAATCCGTAATAGACCAGGGAAAAAATAAGCCTTTATTCCTTTTGCGTAAAACTCCCAAAGGTAAGTACTCCTTTCTTTGTCCATTTTTTTTCCCCATTATTTAAGAAATAAATTTTTATTTTAGTTTGTTACATTTAATATGTATAAAAAATATTTATTTATTTATATATTTTACTCTTATCATTAATTATTTGTTTCTAAATTAATAAGAGGGAAAAGGGTAAAAAATTCCCTTAAACTAAGTGAAAGAAACAACAATACCATCCGTTTATAGTTTGGCTAAAAAATGTCCTTGCCGTCAATACTTTGGTCCAGAAATGCCCTTATAGTTACTAAATGGGTCAAAAATGCCCTTTTCCGAATAAATATTTTTTTTCTTTTTAAACATATCTTCTTCCTAATTAACATATTATTAAAGAACACTATTCTTGTTTTCTTTCTTTTAAAATCACTTTAACAAATAAAAACGTAGGAATTTTTTTTCTTCTTAATCTCATTTTATTAGTTAAAATAGAATAATTTCATGTACCCTTTCGACAGATAATAAATGTCATATATATAAGATCATAGTATATCCATCATAAAAAATAATTATAATAAAATAAAGAAATATTTTCATTTTTTATTTTTTTCTGAATTGAAGTAAGATAAATATTTGGTAATTTTAAAAATATTATTAGAAAAAGAATGTATTAAAAAAGAAAACAATAATATCTTTTATTTGGAAAATGAGCATTTTGACTCATAAATAACAATAAGGGCATTTTTGGATCATAGTATTGACGGTAAAAGCATTTTTGGACCAAACTACAAATGAAGAACATTTTTATTCCTTTCGCATAATTTAAGGGCATTTTTTACCCTTTTTTCTTAATAAAATGATATAAATTTTGAGTGAAAATTATATACACACCCATTTCTAAATTAATAAAATGATATAAATAATTTTCAACTTATAATAATTATTATTTTCTTATAGAAGGTAAGAATCCAAATATAACAAAGAAAAATAAATTGAGCATAGTTCACATTCCATAATTATTAGGACCCATTGATTTGTCTCTTTCTTACAATTATGAACCTACCATTCCATGTCATCTACAACACTACAGTACTAACTACTCATGCTTTCAGATCCAATCCCATATCTCCCAATAATATCTCTTCCACAATGGCATCATCACAAAACTCCCACTCCTTCCACTGGCAGTTCTCTGAATTCGACGACAACGATTTCCAAATCCGCGGCCATACACTCTTCTTCGTCATCCTTCTCTTCGCCATCGTTGTTATAGCTACTCTTTTTTTCCTTTACGCTCGCTGGATCAACAAGTTCCGCTCTCCATCAACCACAGATCAGGTTGGGAGTGGTACTTCAGTTCATACGCCTCCGCCTGCACCACAAGGTCTTGACCCGATTTTTATTAATGACTTGCCAATTATACTGCACGCAACTTGTTCGGGTAGTAGCACAGTAATTGAGTGTTGTATTTGCTTGGGAATTTTTCAAGATGGTGATAAGGTAAAAGTGTTGCCCAGTTGTCAACATTCTTATCATTCCGATTGTGTTGATAGGTGGCTTAGAAATCAGTCCAGTTGCCCTCTCTGTCGTGCCTCCCTCCAATTTGACTTACCCCTGTGACTCAAAGCAGCTGAACCCCCTTCAGTGAAAAATATTATTATTTATACTTGGTTAAAGAGTTTTTTTTATTTTTTTATTTTTTATGTATACATAGTTGATGTAAACCTCTTGGGTTAGTTCTTGTGTTTAGTTTTCCAAATTTTGAACCCTTTATTAAAATTCCTAGCTCCGTCACTGGTGACTCACTCAACTCTTCTTTTTGTGTTTTTAATTATACAGAGAAGTTGGATAATTCAATATTCACTACACTGTTAAGATTTTATGTTTACCGGCATTATTTGTGTTGATTGTTTTTTTAGTAATTAAAAGAGACATATTTTGACTAAATTAAAGTCTTATTATCTCCGAACACATTTATTTGGTAATTTTGTACATTTTCTTGGTCTACACGGCCTCCAAACATCACTCGCACGCCTCTGCTAAGTGGAATCACGGAGTGTGCTATGTAAGTCAAAAGGTGTATAGAGTTACAAAAAAAAATGAGTTCATGAAATAATATGATCTTAGTTTAGTTAAGATGTTTTTCTGAGATTTCGATCATATAGTCTAAGGGTACTTATGTCTTATCCCTAATTAAAATAAGACGAATTTATGATTAAAGATGGAGTCAGTAGAGATTTAGTTCTCGTTTTCATTTTTAGAGTAATTTCCGGTACATATTTTGTTAGTATCTCTGTTAAAAACAATAAACTAGAATTTTTAATAATAATCTGGAAACATAATAAAGAAATTCATAAAAAAATATTTTATATTATAAAATCACTTTATGTCCTTGTGGAATTTAATGCTCTTATTGTATTCGTGGTTTTGAGTAACAGTATCTCAAACGTCAACAATTTCATTGAACCCAAAGACAATAACAACTCACACAAAGACTAAATAATTGTTAGTTAGAAAAATATGCAGCAAATGTTCAACAATTCAATACAGAAAACTGAGTCCTCTGAATTTATAGTCAACGAAAGATAGTATGACCAGATATTATTGTGTCTTATCGAAAACTTACAACCTATTCAATGTGAAAATGTGTTATTCAAATTGCATCCTTTGTCCTGATGACTTTTTTTAGAAAATACTTCATTTTTCATCCATACCTCTTAAAATTCAATATTCTCCTACATGAATGAAGAATTACTCCTCCGTCCATTTTTATTTATCATGTTGCACTTTTCAAAAGTCAATTTGACTAATCTTCAAAGTTAAATTAGATTACATTAATTCGATATTTTAAACAAAAAATTTAGATATTCAAAAACTATACGAAAAATACTATAAATTGCAATTTTTTGCATATCAATATGATGAAAAAATACATCATAAAATGTTGGTCAAAGTTTTCTATAGTTTGACTCTAAAAAGGAAATTATGACAATTAAAAGTGAACGGAGGTAGTACTATATTATGAAAAACATGCATAAAAATTGTGTGATTCGTTAGTAAAGGTTAATTGCATTTAGATTAGTAGGCTTTTCTTTGAACTTTAATTAGTAAACATATATTGGATATACTTGGTCAATATGTAGATTTGATATACTTAAACAAATAATCTTTGGTGTATACCTTACACAACATACATCACATACTTAATCCCTAATCGTCTTTGATTCTCAATATTTTGTTCGTTTTTACCGTGAACATCGTCTGATTGATAAGTGCATAGAGAATTAACGGCTTACACTTCACACTTACATAGATGATTCATAAGTATGTCCTCATGTAGATACACTATTTGATATACCGCATATCAAACTTATAAACCATTAAAAATTCTTAATGTCTTATCGTTGTTACTGAATGTTGTGTCATCATGAGAATGAACCAAAAAAATTATTAACCCTCATCAATGACTTTATTTGATCTTCTGGAACATAGATCATGAAATCTCTAAATTTTTAGGTAGAATTACCGCCACACGCGATGACTTTTCCTCGGTCATAATCTCATTTCCTTCGATAATCTTTCGATTACCTCTCTAGTTGACTTCACTAAGAAAATTGTAACAATTTCTTAAAGAATAGTTATCTAACATATTATACATCTATTATATGTGACCAGGTTTTTCGTTATACATAATGCTCCCAACCTTTCCTATTATCATTTGGCTATCACAATTTATTCATATTTGACGCAATGATTTAGGCCAAAATAAAATGTCTTCCAATTTATTTATTTTTGGAGTCATTCAACATTTTGACCGACTTTGTCTAAAGATATTAACTTAGACTTTATTATTTTCTCCATCAATGATAAAAGTGTATTCATTTATGAATTTTAATTTCAATTGATCCGATCATTAAATTTGCATCATTGTATTCTTTAATTAGGGATGTGTAAAAATTAAACCGACTGATAAATCGAACCGAAAAAAGTGTTATTAGTTTAAGTTATTGTTATTGGGTTATTGGATTAACGATTATTTAATGGTTTTATAAAAATAATTATTGGGTTATCGATTCAATATTGGTTTTTTAGTATTGAGTTATTGGGTTAACCGATAACCCATTAAAAAAATAATTTATTATTTTAAATTTTAGTCATACATAAATATCAAACAAAATATATTACTATAATCACTATATTAGACTATAACTATAAGGACCCTACACAATTAACGCTACTTAACTCTGCTCTCTGTATTACCCTTTATGCTTTAGTATTACTTTAGTCTTTAGGTTCACAACGTCAAAACCTAATTAAAGAACTAAGAACGGTGACGGCTAAGGTTTACAACGACGACGGCAAGTGTTAAGCAGCGAATAGGGTTGTGAATTATGAGTCTTTGCTATACTATTACTATGCTAAGCAGAATTCTTGCACTCAATGAGTGATTTCATTTCTCTTTTTATTTCGCGTCAAATTATTGAACAAGTCATATATTTATTTTGAAAGCATTTTCTTATTGGTTAAACCAAAAACCGAATCATTAAAGACCAAACACTAATATACCGAAAATCGATAACAAATGTCTTATTGATTTGGTTATCGGTTTAGCATATTTAAAAATTAAAAATCGATAAACCGAACCAATAATACTTTAAACCGAATCGACTGATACGCACCCCTGCCTTTACTAAAGGATAATTGTTGTAGTGCAAATAATTTTTTTGAATTTCAGATACCTCAAAACTTGTTTATGGTCATTTAATGATTTTGATTGGATAACTTGCATGTCGACTTAGTTTACTTATAGAACAAATTCGATAACTGGTAATATACAATTCATGATATAAATTAAACATTCCAACACTCTAATATATATACAAGTGATAGTCAGAGGCGGAGTCAATGTTAGAAGTTTGAGTTTTTAAAACAATTTTGTTTGAGGATTCACATGTTAATATACATATATTTATTTAATTTCTTTAATTTTTTAATACAAATACATAATTTACGAAAAAGCTAATGGATTCGTCCGAACCAATGAACCCCACCTAGCTCCGCTTCTGATGAAACTTACTTTCACCTTAATTCATAATTAGATTAAGGTTCACATCAATTGATATTTTTGCAATTCTGAAATTTAAATATTTTAACTTTTCAAATAACATTTGAATATAATGAAATTGAGACAGTTAATGTTGGATCTTGAGGAGTCTTTCTGAATCTAATTCTCAAAATTAAATCTTAAACTCTTAAGTCATTTATATCAAATTTACTACACTCTTCGTCTTATATTAGTTGATTATTTTCCTTTTATACGCATATTAAGAAATTATAAATAAAAAGAATTCAACCCTTAAAAACTTCTGAAAATTTTACAAACAAATGTAAATACTTTAAAAAAGAATTAATTCCAAAGATATTATAGGAAAAACTTAATTGATACTTTTTTTATTTTAGTAAGGTGAACAATTAATATGGAATTGTAATCATTTAAAATTTATTAAATATAAATTTATAAAATGATTTGAATTATATTAAATTGATAAATATATTAGTCCAAATAAATGTCATGAATTAATATAATTGGGCTAATTATTTAAGTCCAATAAATATGAATTTAATTGATTTGGGCTACAATAGATGAGCCCAATTTGTTAAGCCCAATTTCATCTTATCCTAGAGGCCCATTCTTTTGGTGCCACGTGGCAAATGACATGGCATGCCAAGTCAAACAAAGAAGCCAATAGGATCATGACATGTGTCAAAGATGACAAGCCCGCTCCATAAAGCCCATATGCCATGTCACTTAAATCTGATTGGCCAAAGGGAATCCTGTTCCAATTGCAACTCCTCTATTCTAGAACTATAAATAGAGGTCCTCATAATTCAGAAAAAAGACAGAAAATTCTAAACAAGAAGCTAGAGAAAATCCGTGGTACAAACGCCATAAAATTCTCTATAAAGCTGCAAGTTTAAGAATTCAAGCATTCAAGTTCAATAACGATCAAGATCAAGACCATCGGATTCAAGAACAAGCTCGAAGCCCTTGAATTCAAGTAAAAGTCAAAATCAAGATAAAGTTCAAGTTCAAGTTCAAGTTCATCGGAGATTCAAGATCAAGCTATAAAGCCCTTGAATTTATATTAGAAAAGGAGAATTCAGAGGAATCATAGAGATTGTAACACTCGCACTTTGAAATAATAAATACGATTGTTGCATAATTTTCCGTTCTTGATTATTATTTTCTCGACGTGAATTTTATTGTCTACAAATTCTGGCATGCCCAGTGGGACAATCTCTACCTCTCATCTCAACTTTTCAAGCATCAAACAACATCGAGATGACTTCCATGATGAACAACTCTCGATCAACTGCCTCTAAGGCTACTAGCTCCAAGTTATCTACTGAAGTTGAAGGCATTCTTGATGTTACCTTTGGAAGTTTCGGAGCTGTTACGAGAAACAAAGTTGCTACGCTAGGACAACAAACACTGCAAGTGTCGTCCGCATCAACTCCTATTTTTGGGTCTTCAACTCCAAAAAGAGCAAGCTCCTCCACAAATGCTTTAGAAGGAAGAAGCAGTATTGCTGAAAAGATCAAGGAGACATTGGCTCTACTTGAGCAATCTGGTTCCAAGAATTCTACCACAAGGGAGAGCTATGATTCAACTAATGAATCATCTCCACATGCATTGCGTAACATGATTCCACTGAAGATTAATTTATGTGACAATCCATGCTACTCTCCTACATCTCCAATGATCATGCAAACGATGGTAACTGTTGCTTCCTCTCCTGAGAAACAACTCGCAAATCTGACAAAGTTGGGTGAAGGATTGACAAAGCATGTACAACACCAAGAGTCTCGAATTGATAAGTTGATGGATAGGATGGAAGGAATTTTAGATGGAGAAGCGAGTCATGCACCTGGAAAGTGTGTTGAAGTTCAAGAGATCGGAGATCCTGCGAAGAAAGCACCGTTTGTTAATGAGATGCCAATTTCTTCTGAAGGAATGATCCCACTTGATCGTTTGAAAGAGTTTATTGAAGGCACTATCAAAGATAAGTATGAAGTCTCCACCAAGTCTTCTCACATGTATGCCAAGCCATACACTGCGAGAATTGATAACTTCAAAATGCCTGTTGGTTATCAACCTCCCAAATTTCAACAATTTGAGGGTAAAGGAAATGCAAAACAACATGTTGCACACTTCGTGGAGACATGTAATAATACTGGAACCTATGGAGACCATCTCGTCAAACAGGTTGTCCGCTCTCTAAAAGGAAATGCCTTTGATTGGTACACGGATCTCGAACCTAATTTTATTGATAGTTGGGAGCAACTAGAGCACAAATTTCTCAATCGCTTCTATAGCACAAGGCGTACGGTGAACATGGTAGAACTCACAAATACTCTCCAAAAGAAGGATGAACCGGTTATAGATTTCATAAATCGATGGAGGAACGCAAGCCTAAATGTCAAGGATAGGCTTAATGAAGCTTCTGCAATCGAAATGTGTATTCAAGGAATGCACTGGGAGCTTCTTTACATCTTACAAGGAATAAAACCAAAATCCTTCGAAGATCTAGCTACTCGCTCTCATGATATGGAGTTAAGCATGTCCTCTGCTGGAAAAGATATGACATATGTCCGAGACTTTCGCAAAGGAAGCGACAAGTAGGAACCCAAGAAATGGAGTAAATTTGTGCCTAGAAATGACAATAAAGAATCCATGAATGTTAATGTGTCTCCTGCGAAGATCACTACGAATGAGGGCATGAAGCAAAATGTGAGAACGACTTTCCAAGCACGATCAAATCAAAAGTCAACACTAAGGGAGATGCAAGGAAAAAAATATCCCTTCTTGGATTCTGACGTTTTTGAGATTTTTGATGAGTTGCTCGAGTTAAAGCTCATTGACTTGCCAGAGATGAAGCAACCCGATGAAGCTGGAAAAGCTGATGACCCAAATTATTGCAAGTATCATAGACTTGTGAGTCATCCTCTCAAAAAATGTTTTGTCTTCAAGGATAGAGTGATGCGATTGGTTAACGAAAAGAAAATTGTCCTTGATGATGAGAAGGCTAGTTCTAACCAGATCTCTATCACGTTCGACTCACTTGATTCGGTCCAAATATATATCTCTGAAAAGCATGAAGAAGAGTCATTGGAGCAGGAAGTTGATATAGATGGTGACGAAGGCTAGATTCTTGTAACTAGGCGAAGACGCAAAAAGTCAAGCTTACGAAAAGAATCATCCGAGAAACCGATTAGAGGGAAAATGGTGAAGAAATTAGAGAAGCAAAAATCAATCAAGAACCCAAAGAGGGCAAAGGTAGAAGTGCATCATTACCGAAAACCCCGACGTCCTGTGACTCTAGAGGAATTCTTACCAAGTTCGTTCGACATAAAGTCTACTCAAGACAATGTCGAGGCATCATGTTTCAATGTTGATAAAGCAGAAACAATGAAAGTGCCTCCTACTGACCAAGACAGAATAACAAGTGAATCCTCACCAAAAGTGTCTCCTAGTGACGATGAAAAGGCAACAAGGGAAATCTCGTCAATGATGTCTCCTTCACCTTCTAAAACACCTATTGAACCTTCTTCCAAAGAAGCACATGCATGTGATAAAAAATCATATTTACATATAATGATCTTCTATTCAGTAAAACACTACACAATCGTCCTTTGTATATGGCGGGTCACGTGCTAGAGAAGAAGATAAATAGAATCTTAATAGATGAAGGGTCTGGAGTCAACATTCTGCCTATCCACACATTGAAGGAACTCGACATCACGACTGGAGAACTTAGTGAAAGTCGTCTGTTGATACAAGGATTTAATCAAAGGGGGTAGAGGTCCATAGGCTCTATTAAATTAGAGATCCACATGGAAGATTTGCGATCAAGCTCATGGATGCATGTGATCGACGCAAAGATGTCATACAATATATTACTTGGCAAACCTTGGGTACATGAGAATAAAATTGTCTCATCTTCTTACTATCAATGTTTGAAGTATCTTGAAGGCGGGATTGAAAGGAAGATAGTTGCAGATGATAATCTTTTCACCGAAGTTGAGACACACTTTGCCGATGCGAAATTATATTTGAAAAGTTATGTTGT
>JAJOOS010017271.1:0-15784 GCA_029582725.1 Solanum chiquidenum | reverse complement strand
CCATAACTCCCCTTTACACCTCCCTACCCCCCAAACTTTTTTTAATACCCCAACCTTCTAAAAACTACATTTTCATCCCTTTTTTTAACTATAAATACCCCCAATCTTTCATTCTTTTCACTCACAAAAATATTATCTTCTACTCTCTCTACTCTCTAGTCTCTAATCTCTTATTCTCGTTTAAATTACGAATTTTGTCTTTGGAAATTGGAGCTTCAAAATTCAACTTTCAATTTTTGGCTTCCGGTCATACACGTCTACTTTTTTAAGTAGACGTTTGGTACATTCGTTCCAACTCACTTTTCATTTAGTTATTTATTTGTTTGCATTTAATTATTTATTTTGTGAGTAATTAGTCTCTAGTCTCTACTTATTTAGTTATTTATTTGTTTAAAACTTTGCATTACATTATCGTATTATATATAATTTACTCACTTTTTTATATTTGAATATGAATTCCGGTAAAAACAATGTTGATAAGGGTAAAACAACCATAGTCGATTCGATATTAATAAATAATTATGTAATGTATCAATATCAATATTTATTTGCCTATCATACATTCCCACCTTAATAAATAGAAGAATAAATAAAATAATA
Organism: Solanum chiquidenum; assembly: GCA_029582725.1. Lineage (NCBI taxonomy): Eukaryota > Viridiplantae > Streptophyta > Magnoliopsida > Solanales > Solanaceae > Solanum > Solanum chiquidenum. Next base: position 15,184 of record JAJOOS010017271.1, on the reverse strand, counting down.
AAAAAACAACATAAATATTCATTTTTCCACAAAGATGTGAAACAATTAGAAAAGGAAAAAATATTTAAAAAGGGCAATAAAAAATTGTAAACAACAAAAAAGTTTTTTTTTAATAGCACAAAAACAGCAATAAAAGATTAAGAAAAATAAAAAATGACCATGCATATCGATATTTATTTGACTATCATGCATTCCCATCTAAATAAATAGAAAATAATAAAACAATATAATATTTATATTTTCCAAAAAAGAAGTGAAATAAGTAGAAAAGGAAAAAAGTTCTTTTAAAAAAGAACAACTAAAAAAATGTAAACAACAATTTGTTTGGGTTTTCTAAGCCCAAAACCTTCAGCTTTTTCAACGAAAAAAAGGATTAATTACATAAAATATAATCATTTTATCTGAATTGGGCCATTTTGGGTAATTTTTTAAAGTTGGGCCAGAAAAGTGGTAACCAAATATTACGGGCTGTCAGATGATGTAATTTTCTAATATATATACCGCAACATGAATTGTTTTTTAAAATAAAAAATGTTTAAAAAATTATAGAATGGCCACAACTCAAGACCAAAAACGTCATGGGAGACATCTCAAGCAAAGCTATTAATATGAAGTCTCACCTGTCAAATCCACAATTCATGTTTCATGTTCTTCTACTTAAATCCACAATTTATCAGGAAATTGCATCTGCCGAATCTTCTCATCCTGAGGGATATTTCAGCAATTGGAGTGTTCCATCTTCTAGATTTTTCAACGCCTACTATACGTCTGGCTAATGGAAATGGGTAGATGGCGTACTGCCCTACTATAAGAAGATTATGGAGTGCGTCAAGGTTTATGATGTCATATATACTTTTTTGTTCACGTATGACTATGATGATAACATACTTCATTCTTTTTGTGAGCTTTGACTTCAATCCACCAATATTCTTTCAACTTCCATTGAATAAATATCCATATCACTTTGGAATTTACAAGCGTTTTGAAGTCTTCATGTGCAAGGGTCCTTTTATGATGAAGTTATTTCCTCAATGAAGGAAGTGACATAGATGGACACTCAGGAGAATTTATTTCTTCCCAAAAGTTATTTGTATTTGTTTTTAGTATTTTATAAATTAGCGAAAGGTGAACTCCATTAGATGCTTATCCACAATTGACTAAAATTTGATTTAGACGACCGAATAGATATGTCGAGCCTCAACAAAAGGTGTCAAAGGGATGAGCCACAAAGACAAGGTTCAACCATAATCCTTTTGGACATATTGGTGCAGATTAGCTCTTTGGTGCATACTAGATGCCATATGCGCTCTATGGTGCAGATTAGCTCTTCATCTTGCAAGCTTGCGGTATAAAATTCATAAATTGAGAATCCAATGTGAAAATTATCAGTCACTTGATCCCACGAGATTCAAAATAAAAGTTCCGCCATATATTAAAGTTTCTAAATAAAGTTCCTTAGGAATTGAGCTGATTTTGTTTCTGAAGTTAACTTCTAAACTTGATGTATCAGCTTCACAACTTTGTCCATCTTACCAAGACATTTGTCTTTTTGGCGTTAGATTGTTCAAAGGATGAACAACTTGGTTTTATAGTGTTATGATCCCTTGGGTTATTTGCTTGCTTTTATATGATATTGCTATTTTGCCTCTCCACTTATCTTCTGTGTAGTGATTGTGTCGTGTTGGAATGAGTGACATTTTTTGAGGTGGTCGGGAGAGGTTATTTTTCTAAATTTTCTACTTTTGGTGTTTTTTATGTTTGAAGAGTTAACTTTGATCAATATTTGGAGAATATGACATCGTATGAGATTTCTGTCGCGTTCATAGCTCTGGAAGGTCCATTTTTAATTAGTATCATGTTGATTCGGGTCCTGAAGCCTTCGATGTGAGTTTGAGTCATTAGGTGAGATATTTTTAGAAGTATAGTAAAGGATTGACTTCGGTCAACGTTCTTGGTAAACATGCTCGGATGAGAATTCTGTTAGCTTTATATTAGCTCCTAAATGTTGAGTTTGATTATTAATTATTTATGGTTTGGATCCCAAGGTGATCGAGATGATTTTATAGTGCTTTGTGTTATGCTTATTGGTTGATTTGTGTAAGTGTTGACTTGAGTCAATATTTTATTGAGACAACCTCTATTCGTTGTTTTATCAATTTTGTTGAGTTCAAAATGTCATTTTTATGGGGTATAGTTTGTTTGCATGCACGCGGTTCAAAATGAATCTCAAGCCTCCATCAGAGCATTTTCTCAACCTTAAAATTGAGTAGATGGAGTTGATGCCGATGCATCCAACTTTGTTCATCGCGTTCGCATGCTTGGAGATGCTTTCGCAAAGACCAGTGAAATGGTTTCCATGATTGCAAGATTGGAACTGCGATCGCAAAGGCCAACTTCCATAGTCAACACGATCATAAACATTGACAATCGTGATCATGATGAAGGGTCAATGGACCAGTTAATGGTTATAAGTTGCGATCATGATCGTATGGATCACGCGATCACGATGAGTAATTGTGTGACAGTTATATTAGTTTTGACATTTTGCAGTATGCATTTCTCGAGACCAACTTCATAGAAGGCGATCTTCAGATCGAATTTAAGGAGAAATTAGTAGGAAATTGTTGGACGATTGTGTGGGAGAATATTGGGGATCGTAAATCTTCTGTTATCTTGTAAATTTTTGTCAAATTCCTCATTAATTCCCTTTCTTAAATTGCTCTTGAGCTCTCTTTTGGTGGGGCTATTCTGAGCTCGATTGGTGCTTGGAGTGTGCCCAGTTTTTGGGGCCTAAGTTCCTTGAGTTAGCTGACACCTTGTGACAAAATCAATTTTGTGATTTCACACGCAGATCCCATGCTTTTATTTTGATGTAATTTTTGGAATCGAATCTTTTTATGACAAATGAGGTATCATTTTCCTCATATTAAGGTCTACATCACTAATTTGATAGCGTGACATTATTTGGAGGTTGCTCTAAAGGAAAAGCTCAGGAATATAGGTTTAAGTGTGGTTTCGTCATGAGGTAGGTTACAGTTCCCTATTTTTAGACTTGGCTTAGTTAGATTCTTTATAAATTGAGCATCACTGATCGTGAGGAAGGTTTTAGGATGATATTTAAGGTTTGTATGATCCTTAGTTATACTTTTAGCCATTTTGGGTTAATAGTCTAGCTTTTTAACTGTGAAGCCTTAAATAGGATTAGACTTAACCTTGTTTAGCGTTTTAGGATCCTTAGAATTCTTTTAGGTGGCTTAAAACTTAGAGTTACATGCTTTGATTGCTTTAGTGTGGTTGTATTCCCTTTTCTGCTTGTTTTCGGGCTTTTATCACATTATGATCATGTTTATGGGCCTAAGACTTTGAACTTGGACTGGATGGAGTTCTAGTTTAGTACGACTGCAGTTTGATATGTGTCTACCTTGTTGTTTATATGGTGTGATTGCATTAAGAATGATTTGGATTTGGTTGGTATGCATTCATATGAACAACATTTTCATTTGTCACGTTTTGAGATAGAGATGACGACCAAAGTGTATTAGACGCTCTTAAACGTTGTTGTCACGATCTCTACTTGTGTCAGGCTCCGAGTGGGAGTGTTATTAATTTTACTTCAGGAACTTCTAAATTTTGAGCGTGTTATTGATTTTACTAAGTTTCTCCGCATTTATTATCAGTTTATTTTTCCATTTCTTTCATATTGAGTTTAGACTGACTTGTCTTAGTGAACTTAGACGAGTTCCATCACATCCATTTTTGGATTGTGACAGACATCCACAACTCGTGAAATGATCTATAGCTCGTGGACTCCTTCAGTAGAACTCAGGTGATTCTGACAGCTTTCTGATTCTATATCACTAATCCATTCCACGAATCATGGATTGGTTCACAACTCATGAGACTTAGAGAAAATGAAAACTTCTAATACCGAGTTTACAAGGTTATTCCATGGCTCGTGGAATGGTCTACGACTCGTGAAACTCCTTATATGAGACTCATACAAAATAACACTTCTTTGATTCAGTTTCACGAGCCTTATTCACGGCTCGTGGATGACGGTTGTGGAAACCTAGTACTTTAAAAATTCAAGCTAGTTTTTAAGCTATTTTCTAAGTATTCACAAATTTAAAATCGGAGGTGTTACAAATTCACCATTTGATATTATGAAGAAAGTGAATTACAAAAGGAAAAGATGGACCGAAAACACTTACCCTCAAGTGAGAGTAGGCCTAAGTCTTGAGAAATAAAAGTTGCTCTTAGGGCTCTCTGATTAAATATTATAAGTTATAACCAAGAATGAACAAAAAATTGACTTAAAAACCAAAGTTATTGTTCCATAACTTTCACTATAAACCCTTCGCTTCACTATAGTGAAGACTTGTAGCTTTGTTGTCTTCGCTATAGTGAAGGTCGCTATAGAGAAGCCTGACTGATTATTCCCATTTTATTCATTTTTTTACTTTCATAAATCCTCAATCTGTGGGGATCTACACTGTCAGTTTTGTTGAATGAGTTCTCTCAAATGAGAGTTCTTCCATTATAGAAAGAATTCTGAGATACATGCCTAGAAATCTGCTATATATCCCTAAATATATGTTATTCCTAATTGTAATATCTCTGAAAATATGCTACATTAATATATGCTATCTCTTATCATCATTACACAAATATTTAGAGTTGTTACATAGATATATACATATATTTAGAATTTGTCCAATCATGCTAACATCCCCCCTCAAATTGAAGTCGGTGGATCAAAAGGCATCAATTTGCCTACTAAAAACTGATGACGTTGTCGGGTCATAGACTTTGTAAGCACATCAGTTATTTGAAGATCACTGGATACATGTGGAAGAGTAATGACTCTCTTATCTACAACTTCTCTGATATAATGACAGTCCACTTCAATGTGTTTGGCCCTTTCATGATAAACTGGATTAGTAGCAATCTGAATAGCACTTGTGTTGTCAGCATGGAGATGAGTGGGATTATATTAAGGATATCCAATTTCTGAAAGTAAACCACGAAGCCAAACAATCTGAGAGCAAGCAGTAGACATTGCTCGATATTTAGATTCGGTGCAAGATTTTGATACACGGTCTTGCTTCTTGCTCATCCAAGATATCAAGGAATCTCCAAGAAACATGCACCAACGCGTGATGGAGCGACGAGGATCAGTACATCCAGCCCAATGACAATCACTATATGCATTAAGTTGAATCTCAAAACCACTAGGATAGAATAATACACGAGTAGATTTTCCCAAGAGATATTGAATGATGCGACAGACAGCCAAAAAATGTAGATGGCGGGGAACCTGCATAAATTGACTCACTTGTTGAACTACAAAAGAGATATCAGGCAGAGTAATAGTAAGATAATTTAGGCTCCCAACTAATTGTCGATACAAAGTTGGATCAGGAAGAAGATCTCCTTCCACACGCTAGTACTTTACATTCAATTCCAATGGAGTATTTATAGAGGACGATTCTTGAAGACCAGCCAAAGCAATCAAGTCTTGAGTATATTTGTGTTGGTTCAAGAACACACCTAAAGAATTATAATGAACTTTTAACCCCAAAAAATATGTAAGAGTACCAAGATATTTCATATGAAAAGAATCTTTAAGTTACTGTTGGAGGCTAGTGATTAGTGAGGAATCAGTTCATGTGATAATAATGTCATCTACATACACAAAAAGAAGAACACAACCTGCAGATGTTTTTCAAAGAAACAAAGACGAGTCATATTTGCTATACTCAAAAGAGAATTGAAGCAAAGTAGACCGAAACTTGTCAAACCAATCTCTCGAAGCTTGTTTTAATCCATAAAAAGAACGCTTCAACTTGCATACATCTGATGTAGGTGACGAGAACAAACCAGGTGGGGGTTTCATATAAATATCTTCTTTAAGATCACCATGAAGAAAAACATTTTTGACATCCATTTGATGAAGAGGCAAATTTTGTGATGAAGCAATGGCAATAATAGTTTGCACCGTAGTCATTTTTGCTACAGGTGCAAAAGTCTTGTCATAATCTACACCATACTCATGTTTGTTGCCATGGACCACCAATCGAGCTTTGTACTGATCAAGAGTTCCATCAGAATGAAATTTAATTGAATAAACCCATTTACATCCAATTGGACGGACATTTGGAGGAAAAGGAACAACGTCCCATGTGTGATTTTCTTTAAAAGCTAAAAGTTCCTCTTCCATTGATTTTTGCCAACATTCAAGCTTGCAAGCTTGTGAGTAACCTGTCGGAATAGAGATGGTGGATAAAGTAGAAGAAAAACTATACAATTTAAGAGTTCGAGACACTCTGGTATATCGCCGAAGAGGCTCAAGAGGAGCAGACCTTGAAGAAATCTCATATTCTAGTTGTGGAGCAGCCTCAGGTGGCGGATCTATTTCGGGATAGGGTAAGTTTACTGATGTGTTCATACACAAATCCTGGTTTAAACCGCTTAGAAGACAATGACAAATCTTCAAAATTAGTAAGAAGAGGAGAAACATAAGATGACTCAACATGAGTAGGAAAGAAATACTAATTCTCAAAAAAATAACATTTCTAGAAACATGAAATTTGTTAGAACTAGTATCATAGAAAATAAAACCTTTCTGTGAAGTACTATAGCCCATAAAAGCACATTTAATAGACTGAATATAGATTTTATTGCATTGAGAAGGAGCCAGGTGCACAAAACAAACACAACCAAACATATGAAAACTATGATAGCTGGGATGCTTGTAAAAAACACGATAATATGGAGACTTAAGATTTAACACTTTAAATGGAATTCTATTAATCAAATAGACAGGAGTAGACAAAACTTCAACCCAATATTTAGATGGAACAAAGGACTCGATCAATAAAGTACGAGTGACATCTAAAAGCAGACGATTTTTACGCACAGTAACCCCATTTTGCAGTGGCGTATATGGGCTAGTGAATTGTGATACAAGTCCTTTCTCAAGCAAGAAATTATTGAATTCATGAGACATATATTCTCCACCATAATCAGATCTTAATAATTTGATGCATGTGGAAAATTGAGTCTCAACGTAAGCCAAAAATTTCTTGAATATGGAAAACACTTCAAATTTAGATCGAAGAAAATACACCCACGTAAACCGACTCTAGTCATCTATAAATGTCACAAAATACTTGAAATGAGCATGAGAAATAACTAGTGAAATTCCCCAAACATCATTATGAATGACATCAAAACACTTTGCAGCACGACTACAAAAATTAGGAAAAGGAAGAGTTTTACTTTTGCCTAATTTACAAGTAGAACAATCAAAGGAAGCAGCTGAAAATTGATTTTTATTTCCCAATAAACCAGAATTGGACAAATGAGACAACATAATAGAATTTGGATGTCCGGACGTTTATGCCAAACCTCATTCTTAGTAGTGGTAGAAGTAAAATCTAGACCGGGAGGAATAGAAAAGTGTATAGGAAACAATCTTCCAACTTTAGGCCCCTTGGCGATTATCGTCCCTGACACCTGATCCTGCACAAGGCAACCATTACGAGAAAAATTTACATCACAATTGTTATCTACCAATTGGCCAACTGAAATAAGACTAATGGAGAGCTTTGGTGATACAAAAATATTCGTAAAAGTTTCAGAAATATCCCCAACCTTGGTAATGAGTAAATTACTACCATTGGCAACCTGAATTTGTTTTAGACCATTATACTCACAGATGTTTTCAAGTATATTAGTTGAGTTGGTCATATGATTGGAAGCGCCAGAATCAACAAGCCAAAATTTAGATATTACTTCATTACCTTGCAGCCCCAAAGATGAAAATGCTGACAAGATCATTTGTTGTACCGTTTCAGGAGTATGACCTTGTCCAATGGAAGACGAGCTATCTGTAGTGGAACCATTTATCCCAACTTGAAAAGCATTTGCCCTACGGTTTTGAGGACGTGTGGGACACTTTTTGATAATGTGTCCTTGTTGTTTACAATAATTAGAGAACTTCTTGCCACAATTACTAGCAATATGACCATATTTCTTGCAACTGTAGCATTGAGTTCTAGCCATATCCTTGCCCTTTTCTTTCCCTTGAGCTATTAATGCAACAATGACAAAATTTCTTTGATGAAAAGCATTTTGTGTGAACAGACCCTGAACTTCACGAAGTAATTCCCTAAAACAAACATCCAATAAGGGAGATGGATCAAAATTCATCAAGTTGGAGCGAACACTTTCAAAATCAGATCGTAATTTCATCAAAAATTGATCTCCTAGCTTTGTTCATGAACTCTTTGAATGATGGAGCGAGATTCATAAGGTATTTTAGCATAAATGATATCGGTAAATTCAGCCCATAAGTTCTGAAATCCAGAAAAATAATCTTGAACAGAGAGACCTCCTTGAGAGTACATAGCAATTTCATGTTATAACTAAAAGCGCCTTGCGCTATGGCCTTGGTTATAAACATTTTGTAAATAATCCTACATGGCCTTTCCTATCTTGTATGGCCTGAGATTAAGAACAATAATAGGGTCAATTTACCCTAAAATCCATGTCATTACCCGAGCATCTTTAACCTTCCATCGACCAAACTTTGTAAGATCTATAAGAGTAGGATCGCTTCCATCTGTATGTCCCCATAATATAATTCCTTTCCGGTGACAAATAGTTGGAATTGAAATTCCCAGGCAGAGTAATGTTTTCCTGTGAAACGAACATGGAAGGACTCAAACTGATATGACGCCATGTTCTTGACAAGCTAAGAAAAATAGAAATGCAATGATACAAAATAGCCAGAATGACCAAGACTAAGATTCCAAGATGCCTAAAATTTCAAGATACTTAGGACTGACTGTTGACTAAAAAACAGTAAGCAGAACCAAAACTTTCAAAAATAATAATCGAAAGGAACCACAGATGAAAGACACTAAGAATCAAAGCACTGATAAAGGCTCTAATACCATGTCAGTTTTGCTGAATGAGTTCTCTCAAATAAGAGTTCTTCCATTAAATAAGAATTCTCATTTACATGTCTAAAAATCTGCTATATATCCCTAAATATATGTTATTCCTAATTGTAATATCTCTGAAAATATGCTACATTAATCTATGCTATCTAGTATCTCCTATCATCATTACACAAATAGTTAGAGTTATTACATAGATATGTACAAATATTTAGAATATGTCCAATCATGCTAACATACACAGGGGTAACATAGCCTTAAATAACCATAACGGCGGGGCAAGTCGTTACATATAATTTTAAGATAAAATTACACCACATATGTATTTAAGACTCTATATTACAAGTTATAAATGTATTTTTTTTAAGATTTAGTAAATTAAGATTTTTCTTACAAGTCATTACATATTTAGGATTATTTTCGATTAAAGTAATTTTTATTTAACGTTCTTGTCTTTATCGTATTTACGTTCAATATACTAAATGAAAATATGGATACTTAGTACAGATAATTATTAACTTACTATAAAAATCGATGTTATTATTTTCCGACCTTCGCTATAGCGAACAAACCTTTCGCTATCTTTTACTATAGCGAAGTCTCACAAATTTTCTCAATTTTGTTCATTTTTTGATTCACCAATTCTCAATTCACTGAAACTTATGCAATATTATGATCTTAAACAACTATAACGATGGGGAAAATTGTTACCTATAATTTTAAGAGAAAATCACACCACATATGTATTCAAGAGTTTATTTACAAGTTATAAATGTACTTTTTAAGATTTACTAAAATATTGATTACAAGTCATAACATATTAGGATTATATTTTATTAAAATATTTTTTATTTATTGGTTGTCTTTATAATAATTAGTCTCAATATACGAAAGGAAAATATGGTCAATTAATACATAGTTACAAATAATTATTAACTTTCTACAATTTTTAGGAGCTAATGAGAAAGTCTTGTAACTCATGTAGAATGTTGCTCTTGGGAATCGAACCCACGACCTTGGCACTGATACCACTTGCTAAAAGATATGAAATCAGAAGCATACACAGGATCACATAGCCTACAATTAATCTAGATGATGTATAAAATTCATGAATATGACTCACTAACTTGTTCAAGCTTTTACAAAGGTCATCCAGAACAGTAGTATCCAGGTCTGCGACCTTCTACTAAAATCAGATTATGCTTCAGTGGGTGCAATATATTTTATGATGGGTAAAAAATTGATGAAAACAATTTGTGAGAGGTTGCTCCTTTTATCCACGTTTCTCCAACTAATAGTAAAAAATGTGGGAGTATTTCTCTAACCAAAAAGATTCTGCACGTTTCAGATTCTGAAACATGTCTAGAAGCACAGTTAAAGAAATAGTTTTAACTGCTTCTAGGCAGAGGCGTATGGACATTGAGAGGAGTGGGTTCACATGCACCCATCCTCCCCTTCCTAACCCCTATATAATACTACTATTTTACTTATTGTCTTTTTAAATTGATATTGGTGAACCCAAGGTTAAAAAGAGTACTTTAGTGTATTGGTATGTATGTACAAATAGGGGGTGCATGACCTATAGATTTGCGGTTCAAATTTCTTTATCCACGTTAATATTTTTAATTAATATAACTAAATGTGCCACTTTTCATAACTCTTTTTAATAATTTATAAATAAAAAGAGGTTCAAATACCCATATTTTGAGGTTGCATTAGCTGTATCTAGACCCTAAGCTAGAAGTGTCAATAAAGTTAATTTATACTTTTTACTTTCTTTTTCTCCTTTCCTTCTTTAGACGTTTTTCTTATTTATTTATTTTACTTTTTCTTTTGTGTCACGACCCAGACCGTCGTGATTGGCACCCACACTAACCCTTCGGTGGGAGAACCATTACCACAACCCGACTAAGCAACTTAACGAAAACTAGGCATTTAAATATACAAAAGTAGGTTTAAATGACCAAAGGAAATACGGAGTTCCCATAAACTCAGAAGGTTTAAACAAATAACTAACCAAACTAATGCAGAAGTCTTAACCCCTAGAACCTGAAAGTCATTGTACAACACTCTGATTAAGCAACAAGTCTAAGAAAAGGGGTACAACCCCGAAAACTAAACAACTACTAAAACAATGTCTAAGTTCGAAAAGAGTGGACTAAACAAAATGCGAAGGATCCATGGCAGCCTGAAAGAACTGCTCATCCTTAAATTTGGTCTCGATCAGTGATCTCCTCAATGAGATCTGTCAGTAGCCGCCTAAAGATTCTTTGTACTCAACAAAGAAAGAGCAAGTGCAATATCAGTACACAACCACAGTGTACTGGTAGGATCAAGCGGCTATTCTAGTAAGCACAACATATATCAGAATTACAACAGGATAAACACATACATGCACAGAATATATATATATACACATCGATTATCATTTTAGGAGCAATGCACAATTTCACATTCACAATAACAAATAGATATAACAAATCAATGGTTCTCTCATGGAACCCAATTCAATGGTCCTCTCATTGAACCTATACTCAAACTGTTAGTGTACCGATACGTGGTACCCGATCCAAGTTAGTGTGCCGGACGTGACACCCGATCCAATATATGCACCGTAACGTGGCACCCGAGACAATATGTATGTCGGTACGTGACATCTGATCCCAGTTAGTATGTCGGAACATGACACCCGATCCATTCAACAAGCCACGATCATAATCACAATGTACATTCTCATAATCATACAATCAATGTTGATTCATGGCATACAATCATTCGTTCATGCTCAATTTCATTAGGTGTGATCAACAAGACTTCACTCATACATAAATGCATTACAATGACGCAATTACCAACATACATCACGCAAACATGAAATCACAATCATCCCTACCTCGAATCCAAGCTTGAATCCCCTAAGGCACTTGAATCTTCCTTTTCCGAATTCTTCCCGCTTGTTCTAGGTCTACAAACAGTTAATATATGCAAGGATCAACAATCAAAGGTCTAATTAACCGGATTATAACAAACCCAATAACCAAAGACCCAACTCATGATCCTAAGGTGCAACTAGGGCATTTTCACACCATCCAATTTAGTCTAAAACCCTCCCCTAATAATATATGATCAAGATTCTAAGTTCTACGGATCGGAAAATGGATTAAGGGAGTAAAATTCTTACCTTTAGCACCAAATTTCATGGAAACTGTCAAGAACTCACCTGGGATCGTCTCCTAGCTCTCAGGAACGAAACTTGCAGAAAAATAACATTTTCGGGGTTTAATTCTGACTTAAGTCGCGACTGACCCGCTACAGCGGCCCCGCTCTGGCGGCTTGCAAGGAGATAGAACATTGAAATTTGAGTTCCAAGCTCCCATTTCACAACACACTTTCAAGCCAGGACGTTCTAAAATTACCATTTCACGCTAAGATCAGTTTCGGAGGTTCTACTTGCTCAAATATAATTATGTAAAGTCGTATGGGTTCCTTAACGTCTTAGCTATCCATTCATGTAATCGCATTCCATATTAAACCTCTCATTTGTCACCATATTTCCCTAGACCTCACTGACTCCTATTTCATCCAAATCTGGATTAGGCTAGGAAATTTCAAGTTACTACCAAAAAGTTTTCCAGCCTAAATTTTTCCCCGCTGGCTTTTCTATAATGACCGAATCAGGTCGTTACAATAGATACCAATTTACCCATTACCCATCCCCGATTTATCAACTAGGAAAGACTGGCTGAAGTAAGGGTAGATTAGTATCTAAATCGTCGAATAACTAGGGATACTTGCCTCGCATGTCCTTCTTGGTTTCCCAAGTAGCTTCCTCAACCGAACGATGCTTCCATTGAACTTTCACGGACTATCTCCTTGGACCTCCGACCAACCAACTGAATACATACACATCCTTCCATACAATGCCTCAATGAAGTCATCTCAATACTTGAGTGATAATAATTGTTGTATGTAGACTTAACTAGAAACAAAAGCGATCCCCAACAACCACCAAAGTTGATCGTACACACGTCTGCAACATGTTATCAAGGACCTTAACACAATCATCGGGATGAATCCTTTCGCACTTAAGCATGATAAAATTCCAAATCAATACTCGCTACGATTACAAGTGAACCTGAACCAACCAACACACACTCATAATACCCAAACAATCATAGTTCTTATCAACATCTCCATCTCACAACATAAAAATTCACATGAGCTTAAGTTACAAAAATTTCAATCTTTATACATCAGATACTCCTTGAGGGATATGTCCAAGCATACAAACTCTCTAACAACACTATCAAAATGCTAGATTTAGTAATTATAGATTACCTCTTAAGAACAGTAGAATTGGACCCAATGAACCCCACATTCAACCACACATAATCGATACGTGACCTCGACGACTCGATGAATATTAAGATTGTCGGACAACCATAGATCTGCATGGTAGCTCTTCTATAAACTCTCATAAGCAAAGTAGTACATGTAAAACCACTAAAATACTTTAACAACTCCAAGACAACACCACATAAGCCATCTGAAATAACCACGTCTTCCCAAATCATCCCACTCGATCAAGAGAACATCGCAGGATCGGTACACCTGATCCACCATTAGGGATCCACCCTTAAAAGTGAAAACACGCATGAGCATAGCTAGTGCATCATACTCACAACCATGTACAAAATGAAATAGATGGTCACCTAAGAATTTATCGAATAACACTAAAGGTTTTCCTCTGAATATTCGATACCAGCTATTTCCATTCACTTGACTCCACATACTCTTCACATCCTTCCACTGAAGCCGACACTCTCAATAGTTACAACCATCATAACAACTCCAACCATTTACCTTACTCTAAACCAACACTTTTTAAATGAAAACCTATCTTAGGTACTTTATCAATCAATAGTAATCAACTTAATTACGACTCAACCCAGATGTAAGTCCTTTCAAATGCTCAATACCTGATACAATTGATCATTTCTCACCTTGAAAATTCATACCTTGACACAATATATCACCACGAATGTAGATTTATAATGAAAATCTGAATTGTAAATTCAATTGTATAACACAATCCCCTTATCTATCAACATTAGCTTATACCTTGAAGTGTTTTATGAATTCATGGATCTTTGTTTATCATTGATCACATCTTCATTGATCTCACAATATCTTTTGCTAACAATTCAATCGTACTCACTACTAAACTCAAAACAAAAACAAAGCACTTCTCATCACACTCGAGCTAATGTATGTACACTCATTTCTCAAGTCCTTTCCAATAGTTTTTAACCAATCTGACAACTTGTGACACTATTACCATAGCCACATCAAAATGAATGAAATCACGCGTCTCTAAACCCAATTATCTACCCCTCTGAAGATATCTCTTTAGCCTTTGCAATCAAACAAAATATTCTTGTTCTCACCTCTCTTTAAAGATTGTACTACATCCCACTATTTTTTTCTTCATTATAACTCTAGCTCTTTAAAATTCTATTTGAGTGGTGTCGCACCATCTCTTAAAACTTTCCATACAACCACGTTACTCACCAAATATTAGAAAACCATAACCTTAGATACTCGCAAGTCATAATTACTGTACAAATTTCACTTAACCAATAATCTTATTATATAATTGCATCCCGTCACAATCCACCACGAACTCTTATTACCATTCTGCTCTGTTAGCCCTGGCTATTACTACAAAGTCAACTTTTCATCGACATAACACCTCAAACTCAGGTATACTAATCAAATTCAAAGGACTAACCCAATTTATACACATTTTCTTACTAAAATACTTCAATTGCCTTCCCCCAAGTATACTCATTGGGACTTTCTTTATCCAAAAGCTTGTTATTATGGTATCAAACCACTCATTTATGGCTAAAGATAAAATCACGGGTCCTCGTACTACCATCATTCTTCTTAACAAACAAGGCAGGAGCACCCCATAGGGACGCACTAGGACGGATGAAACATTTATCAAGAAACTCTTGCATTTGAGCTTTAAGCTCTCTCAATTCTACCAGAGTCATGCGATAAGGAGGAATGGATGTAACGACTCGAAAAATGATAGAGTGAAACTAGAGCCTCATATGTGAGTTTGGAGTCGAGAACTTAATGAAATGATTATATTTGAAATGACCCAAAAAGTTCTTAAAAATGTGCTTCGGAAGTTACCGGAAATTTGTTTA
>JAJOOS010017270.1:0-13626 GCA_029582725.1 Solanum chiquidenum | reverse complement strand
GCGGTCATCTATTTGAATAGATTGCATTGATTTGGAAGCTCAACGAAAAGGGAAGGATCAAGTCTCGAAGTGATTGCTCGATATTTAAGGCAAGTGGATTTCTAAACCCTTGTTAAGTGTATGGAATTCATGTATTTCCTTGTGATTTGTATTTCGGAGTAATGATACTTGGTGATGGGTTGACTTGTACATATTGATTATTTTCTAATGATGAAAAAGGGGTAATAAAAGGCAATGTGTTTAATTGTTGATGTGTGATGTTCGAGACTGGTTGAAAGGCTTGTTGAATCATTGTTGATGTTGTATCACGGTTGTGTTGTTGTGAATTGTGTATTGTTATGAAAGTGGTCATCCCCTAATTATTTGTGTGAACATGTCATTTGCATTGGTTCTGAGACTTGGTTGTGATAAGTGTTATGTGATAAATAGGATGTACCATTTCGAGGGACGTATCGCGCGCCGCGATGGATACTATATTTTGAGGTACGTATCGCGCGCCGCGATGGATACTATATTTTGAGGGACGTATCGCGCGCCGCGATGGATACTATATATCGAGGGACGTATCGCGCGCCGCGATGGATGCATGGACAGATATGTCCCCCATGGGTCCCGGACTGAGAGACAATGGGTGTGTATCAATAGGTCAGACATGCATCACTATACTTGACATTGCATTCCATTGCATTGCACATATTTATCATTAGTGAATTTGATATTGTGTTTTGATGATCTTGTGAGTGCCTTTCTATGGAACTTTGATTGGTGAATATTGAGCTTGTTGTTGAGGATATGTAATTGTTAGAGTGTTGTTGTTAGATATGTGTTATGTGAATTGTGAACTGTTAGGTTGGGCTGGTTTTAAGCAGGTTGTAGTCGTGGAGATTGTAATTGATGAATATTGAGCTTGTTGTTGAGAATATGTAATTGTTAGAGTGTTGCTGTTGAGATATGTGCTATGTGAATTGTGAACTGTTAGGTTGGGCTGATTTTATGCATGTTGTAGTTGTGGAGGTTTGGTTGGGGTGTAAGAAGTACCCGTATTCTATCCCCTTAGCTTGTGTTTAGAGGTTTACTTGCTGAGTACCGCGTGGTTTGGTACTCACCCCTTGCTACTACATTTTTTTGTAGGTTACTAGCCCGGACCTTTGTGATATATTCTCTTCTTTTCCGAGGCTTCTTGGAGATTTGTGAGGTAGCTGTTTGTCATCTCAGCAGACCTTCTTACTAATGTTTATGATCTTGTTTTACTCTAGAAACAAGGTCATATGAGACTTGTATTTTTCTTTTGATTCAATTGTAATAGTTTAGAGGTTTGTACACGTGACAACCAGAGTTTTGAGAGTATTTTTGAGTTTATTATAAAAATTTCCGCATTTTATTGTAATGGTTGAGTTTTAGGCTGACTTGTCTTGGTGGGTTAAGACGAGTGTCATCACGTCCATTTTTGGGTCGTGACAATTATAAATATTGATTGAGCTGTCTAACGTTATTTTGGCTTGAGAAAGCAAAATGGAATTGGGTAAAACTCAATAGTGAGGATTTGGTGAAATTATTCTACGGATTTGATCTAGAGATAGGATAATTAAAATAATTCCTCATTTAATTATATGATCTAGGGATAGTCTATCTACTCAAGCAATGTTTGGTGTTTTATTAGTAAGGGTCTTGGAGTTCAAGTGAATTTAAGGGATATACATTTGATAGTTCGAGAGAATATCAAATATTGCCTAGACCAAACGTCATTCATGTGTCAATCAATTTGATTGTGATTAATTTTTACTTATTGTATTGAAACTCCACTGTAATGCATACATCCCCAGTCATTTCCAACTTTGATAAATCATATTTGCGTTGATTCCCTATTTTGGATACTTGATATTGATAATCTTTAGTTGTTCTTAAAAAATCTCTCATTTTATATACATGTGTGGTAACAATTCAATTTGCTAATTGGTTTTAGGTTACAAAATCAATTTGAGAACAACCCCATCTTCTAATCCATGTGGTTCAACCCCGACCTTTAAAGTTGGGTATTAAATTTCATACGACTGTCTATGCCCTCAAAAATGGTACATAGTTAAGCATTTATCTCACACACACACACACACACACACACACACATATATATATATATATGTATATATATAATAAAGTCTAAACTCCAATAAAACAACTAGAAATTCATTCCCCTTACCAGGGAGAAAATAGACAAATGCCTCCCTAACCTATTATAGAATTCTTAACTACACACTTATACTTTGCGGGGGGTCCTATTACCCCTCCTGAATTTTCAAAAATAAAATATATATCACCCTAAAACTAGACAACCACATTCTCAACATGTAGTGATGCCCACTCGCTGCTAGCTGTTATTTTTTATTATTTATATTTATTTTTTCCTTTTTATCCCATTTTTCATTAATTACAAAAAGATCTTTACTCTTTTTATTCCTCCTTCTTCTTCTTTTCTCTTTTGTTTTTCATTCACTTCTTCCAAATTAGTCATCCACGGAAAAAATCGAAGCTATTTTTATTATCATTTTTTCATCACTTTATATCATCCTTCAGGCACCTTGACGAGCTTGATTACTCATCTCTTTTCTTTTTATGATTTTTTTTATTATGTTATTTCTTTGTCTCCATGACATCAAATTTGTAATATTTTATTTACGGGTTGTCAATGGTTAAATTCTTGTGTCTTCACCAAACAACAATAGAGATTGAAGATAAGATCTGATGGTTGATGTATGTTACTGACCTAAAATCGGTGAAAAGATAAATTAATAGTGTTGATATTTTGAACTAATTTGAGATTGATAAAAATGAAAAAAGATGGACCCAAATCATATACCCAAAACTCATATTTAGTTTGCTTTATGAAATTTATGATCGAATTTTTTTATTTTATAGTCATAATTGTTTTAATTCACTGGATTTCTCTAATAACTAAAAAAATTCAATAATAGAATGAATTTTTATGATGGAAGGTGTTTAATAACTCTATTCTTTTTTTAGTTTTTGTTTCTCTTATCTTTCTTCTTCTGCTTTTTTTTTGGTCTTTACTTTGTGATTATTATTTTTTTGAAATAGTGAGATTAAGGACAATTTGATTTTTCCGGCAATATGAGTAATAATTTAATAATTATTTGATGATCTGCAGTGTTAATTGTAGAAAATAGTGAAACAAATTGCAAAAAAATATATTAGAAGATGGATAAAAAGATGTGGTTAGTGTAGTGATGGTGGTTCAAGGTGGAGGAAATGGTCGAGTTATTATCATATTAGCGTTACCACTCCATTAGTAGTGGAGTACAAGTTCTATCGCGCTAGACACCCTCACATAATTCACATGACAGTTTCATATAGAGGTCATACAAACACAAAATATCTATCATACATTAGCACATCAACACACTAATATACCTTTTTACTCGAGTTTCTTGTTTATTATCCATTCATAACGTGATGTCGGCAGGTTTAATCATGATTCTCCTATCTAATTCCATCCAATATGTATTGTGAACACATTTACTAACCATGATATACTTACTAATCATCAATCACAATCTACCTCGACACTAAGCTACTGATACAGAGTTCATTAATATTTGTTCCCTAGGGAGATTGATGAAGAATTCGCGACGAAAAAATTGGAGATGCGTTCTCTGAGAGTCTTCCTCTCCATTATCGTTGATTTCTTTTCCTAGGGAATTTTTTAGGAGGAGGTAACTATTTTAGAACTAGGGATGAAAAAGAGGGCTTTAAAATCCACATGAGCTTCTGCTTAACACTGTTACAGTGGCCTTGCTATAGTGCGGTCAATATTTGAATTTAAAATTAAATTTGTCGATAAATATAGACCAAGAATTGATTGGCCAAAATGAAAAAAAACAATTCAAGGAAATTGTTTCACTGAAAACGTGTGTTTTCAGATCAATAGTTTGAACACCTAAAGATGTCAAGACAATGGGGTACATATGAGTTTTTATTTTAAAACGCAATAAAATGATAGAGTCATAAGATATAAAGCACGATTTTTAACATCAAAAATTTAGAAAGGTCTGGCATTGGTTATCAGGAGACATATTCTCTTGTGGTAGACACAACTACCTTCAGATATCTAATAAATCTAACAATTCATAAAAATCTTGAAATGCATCTGAATTTTTCACAGCCTATTTATATGACTCATTGGATCATGACATTTTAAAGAAAATTTCTTAAGCATTCAAAGTGTCGGAAGCATATAAAAATTTGAAAGAAATTTGTTTAACTAAGCTTCAAATATTCTTATATGGATTGATACAATAAGGACAAATATGGTATAATTAGCTTAGCAATATTTGATAAGGAAAGGATGCAAAAATAATTCTAATTGTCCTTGTATTTATATAAGAAGATTGGATCTGAATTTATTATAATACTAGGTCAATATCTGTGCTTCGAACGGGATTGAACTACTTTATTAAGCTTACATATGGTCATTCGGTAATATTCGTATTTTCGATACATACACTACATTGTCAAGAATATTTTATCTCAAGGCAAAGTGTTCCTCCAAAATCTTAGGGCCCGTTTGGCCATAGATTTCCCAAGTAAAATTTGGGAAGAAATTTGGCAAATAGTGTTTGTCTATACAATTTGTCATTATTTGACAAATATTTTTGTCAAATAACCCAAATTTCCAAATACTAGAAAAACTAGTATTTGGGTCAAATCTCATTATTTGGGAAGTTGTAATAATTCAAATTCTACTCCAAACTTTTATCTTTTACAAGAACGCCCTCTATAGTAGTTGTTTGCGTTGTTTTACATAATTTTTTACGTGAACATCAAAGTAGTGATAGAATATTCAGTGAATATGAAAGTGATGATATAATTGTTGATGAAAATGATAACAATCGCCTTAGGGTAACAAAGTCATGTGCTATGTAATACAAACCTATGGTTAGTTTTGATAGTTTTTAAAACTTATGGGTATAAATTATATTTCTTAAAAGTGAAATATATTTTCCAAATACTATGGCCAAACACATGGTGAAATTTCACCCAAATTTTCATCGAAATAATATTTGCTAAATATATATAGAAATTTATGACCAAACGCTAGCTTAAAGTGCTATATTTTTTTAATTTTTGGTTTTGTTATACAAAAATTATGAGTCATAGAGAGATCTTAAGTATAAGAAAGAAGTATAAGAAAATCTCCATGGAAATAGTTGGTCAGAAGTAATGAAATTTCTAAATTCCAAAAAGTTATAAAGAACAACATCAGAAATTAAAGAAGAGACCAAAAAGCCTCGAACAACAACATTTTCAAGTAAAGTGGAACATCACGTCCATACAAGAACATAATTAACTAAATTCAAATAGAGGACCTTCGGCTCCTTTCTTATGAACCTCCATCAATCTCTTTTTTATTATAGTATGTCGTATCTTGTATATATTAAAAATGACCCTAAAATTATTTATATAATAAATGGTTTTCCTCATTGTCTCTGAATAGTCATTACTATTGCTTAGGTTTCATATCATCGGTCCCAACTTATTTGAAATTGAACCATAGTTATTGTTATGGTTATAGTATGCAGTTACAAATAATTAATGCAATTATCAACCAAGCAGTAGGTGGCATCTGAATGGAACTATTCACAACTGGATATTCTAAACCAAAATTTTGACACGTAACATATTAAAATCTCACAGCATAATTTTGTGAGCACTTGAACTCACAAATATTCACAAATAATAATAAAGACGACCTTACTTTCCTAACAATCAAGAAGAAAAAGGCATGTTGCTTAACATATTTTTGAAAAAGATAGTCTGTCGGGTTGTATCCAAGTTTACAGTTCACAAATTTAATTGAAAGAAGCCAAAAGAAAGAGTTATTACTTCTTATCAAAAAGCCAAAAAACTTTCTCAAAAGAAAGAGTATCACTACAACAAAAATAATCTTTAACGGTAATTAATAGCTTAATTGTCGCTAAATATGTATTTTCAGA
This sequence comes from Solanum chiquidenum, assembly GCA_029582725.1. NCBI lineage: Eukaryota > Viridiplantae > Streptophyta > Magnoliopsida > Solanales > Solanaceae > Solanum > Solanum chiquidenum. Next base: position 7,618 of record JAJOOS010017270.1, on the reverse strand, counting down.
GGCAATTGGTACTCTTTATAAATGTCCCTAAAGTCTATAGCAACATTGAATCTAATGACAATTAATTAATGTCGGTAAAGACTCTAGCACTCTTCGTTAATGTGCATATTTATTGCCGATAAAAAATATTTTTGTTATAGTGTATTTTGGACATTTGTTAATTTCAAGAAAAGTTGATCTCTTATTATACCCGAAAAGAAGAGACGAAGAAATATGGCAAATTAGTTAATAAAAGAAGTGGACTAATTGTCTCTGTACTAATATTCTAGAAAGAGTGTAATGGCATACAAAATGTTTGTACCTAAGAAAAAATAATCAAAATAATATACTAATTGTGGCAAGCAAGAGAGCGATCAGTTTGATTTTTTTAACAAACTTCATTGTTGGTTCCGTATTCAGGGGCGGAGCTACGTGGAATCGAGGAGGGTCACCCGAACCCTCTCGCGAAAAAATTACACTGTATATGTAAGGTCAAATTTTGGTTTTATGGGTATATTAATGAAAATGAACCCCCTCAACACTAAAGAGAAGGATAGCGGAATGGTCAAGGGGTTCAAGTTCCGCCTGGCAGGGCTGAGTTCGAATCTCATCATGCGCAATCGTGTTATTCATCTTTTTTTTATGCTTTAAAAGGGCTGAGAAGTTTTGGACCCAGATTCCCAAACAAATGAAAATGCCTCATTGGTCATCTTTTTTTTATGCTTTAAAAGGGCTGAGAAGTTTTTGGCCCAGATTCCCACACAAATGAAAATGCCTCATTGGTTCAATGTGAAGCTTTATCCTTTTTATTTTTCATTATTTTCTTTTTATGCTATTTCTTTTTCTTTTTTTTTCAATTTGTCTTTATTTAAATTTATTAGTCACATTCTTTGTAAAAAAAAGTTTAGATTATTCTTATTTATATTTTTCATTTTGTTTCTACATAGTTCTCTTTATGTGTACTAAGTTGAAGAAACAATAAATTTTTATTAAATTTTAAATTGAGTTAGAAAAAATATTTATATAAAATAAAGTAAATTAAATTTAACCGAACGAAGAAATATTAAAATTGTGAATAGTTTTTTAAACAAAATCTTTTTAATTTAATTTTCTTTCTTTAATTTCATTGTATTTTTTTTCAATTTCATTCTAAGGAGATGAAAATTAAACTAATCTTATTTGATTTATTGATCATTTATTTTTTTACAAATGACTAACCTAGTAAATTGAATTAATTGAACTAAAATAAAAAGATGATGTCATTTATTTATTTCTAAATATGTCAATTTTTACACCTTTAAAAAATCTTGGTGATTTTTATAGTAACATATGATTGAAAGGGCACTAATTCAGAATTTTTTTAATAAAAAAATTAAAAGAAAATAAAACATGACAAAACTTAAAGAACAAAAAGCACAAGAATTTGAAAAAAAAACTCGATGGAGCAAGGTAAAAAGTAAGAAGAATCTAAACGCGGCATAACAAGACAAGTTAAATTTAGCGAGTTAAGATTAATATTTTTCTTTCCCATCTCACATATTTATTACTTTATACTTCGAACCCCCTTAGCGAACATCCTGGCTCCGCCACTGTCCGTATTAGTTATCACATATTTGTTGTTGGGTGCTATCAAATATAGCACAACCCACAAACAATTTTTTCAAAAAGTATATGAAGAAACCTGTAGAAAGGGACAAAAGAGAAGATAAATTGTCAATCATCCTCACTAAAAAATTTAACAGAGTTCAAAAAAGTCACCAAAATAGCAAAAAGAAATTGCAATAGATACATGAATCACTATGACTTACAGTAAAAGATTAAGCTTCATGAAATAGGAGGAAAAAAACTTTGAGGAATGAAACACAATTCATAAGAAGCTTAATTAATGTATTTGAATTCGACTCCCCTATAGCAAAAAAAAACCTATGGCAGAAATAAAAATTTTATTTACTAAAGAACCAAATGTAATGAATTCAATCATTTTAGCAGCATTATGAGTTGTGGAGTGAGAGGTGCAAGAGTAGTAATGTCGCATTGCAATTAAAATCAATTTTATTTGTTTATATGAAGAAACATGTAGAAAGGGACAAAAGAGAAGATCAATTTTCAATCATCCTTGCTGAAATTTTTAACAGAGTTAAAAAAAAGTCACCAAAATAGCAAAAAGAAATTGTCATAGTTACATGAATCACTATGACTTATAGTAAAGATTAAGCTCCATGAAATAGGAGGAAGAAAACTTTGAAGAATGAAACAAACTTCATAAGAAGCTTAATTAATGTATTTGAATTCGACTACGTACCCTATATCGGAAAAAACCTACAAATAATAGTGGCAGAAAATCCCTCTATTTATAGACAACAAAGGGTAGTGTGAACAAATGCTTATTGTGCCTTATCGGAAAGGTCACAACTCTTTGAAAAAGTTACAACCCTTTGGAAAGGTCATAACCCTTCATAAAAGTCACAATTTTTCATAAAAGTCGCAACTCTTCATAAAAGTCACAACTTTTCATAAAATTTAACTTTTCATAAAAGTCACAGTTTTTCATAAAAGTCACAGCTTTTCATAAAAGGAGAAGACTAGTTTTGGAAATCATATATATATAAAAGAGAACCTTAGACCCGCCTACGTGGTGCCACCACAAACCAAAATTCTCTTTTAATTTATTTATTTCCAAAACTAGCCTTCCCTTTTCATGAAAAGTTGTGACTTTATGAAGAGTTGCGACTTTAATGAAGAGTTGTGACTTTTATGAAAAGTTTTGACTTTTTTGAAGAGTTGCGACTTCAATGAAGAGTTACGACTTTTATGAAAAGTTGTAACTTTTATGAAAAGTTGCGACTTTAATGAAAAGGTGCGACTTTAATGAAAAGTTGCGACTTTTATGAAAAGTTGTGACTTTAATGAAAAGTTGCGACTTTTATGAAAAGTTGTGACTTTAATGAAAAGTTGCGACTTTTATGAAAAGTTGTGACTTTTATGAAAGGTTGTGACCTTTTCGAAGGGTTGCAATTTTTCAAAATAGTTGTAACCTTTCCGATAAGGCACAATAAACTGAACACTATCCTTTGGTTTCTATAAATAAAGAGATTTCTTCTCATATCAAAACAACGAAAATTTTGAACTTCTTCTTCTTCTTCTTCTTTACAATTAAATATAAATATTTATGTACTTTGTTCATGTTGAGTGGCTCACTGACACCATTGCTTATGTTACAGATCCTGGTATGTATTTTTACAGTCATTAATTTATGTTTATGTTATTAAGGATAAATGATAAGATGTAATAATTTTCATTTTCCTTTACATTATTAATGTTTGTTACTACGTAATCTTGTATGTATGATAATATTGTGTTTTAGTTTTAATGGCTGATAATTTTAACTATTATTTTATAAAGTCCGTGATATTAAATTCTCGCGCGAGGCGCGGATAATTTTACTAGTATAAATATAATATAATAATATGATTATGTAAAGAATGTCGGTGCATTTTCTTGTCCCCCTTCCCTTTCTTGATCTACTTTCTTTGTCTTGATAATTCTATAAAAGAATAATAAACAAGTCTACCTGGATTATCAAAAGCTAGATTAGCTAAATAATCAACCAAAGAATTACCTTATCTATACACAAATTGAATCTGAACTTGACAATCTTGAGAAAATCCCCATATGTCATCAATTTTTCTATTGTAAATTATAGCAAATTATGATATGCTTTTTTGAAGCGTTAATGCAAAAAAATATTATTTTGAAGATCAAATTTGTTTGTGTATATATCTTGGTAATTAGGCGATGATGAAAATTTGTTACAAAAATTATTTTATCTTTATCAGCTTTTTCTCCTCGACGGCAAGACTAAATTTTTGTAATATATACCGGTAAATACTCGTGAATGGAACCCAGGATAAAGATTTCCGCCATAAAAAGAAGTAACTAAATCTTCATAGAGAATGAATAAATGCTTCAATTGAATATGTAAAAGAAGTTTTCTATAAAGACATTAAACATGCTTTATTTAAAGAATTAAAAAAATATTAGTAATAAAAAAGGAATAATGTGAGCATCCTGTGGGCTCATTTTTGACACCCTTAAATGTGATATGCCATTCCATTTTTAGTTTAACCTAAAAATTAAGACATGTAAGCCTCTTTTATTAAAATCAAAGGAATATATACAATTCTATACAAAACCAAAGAAAAATAAACAAAAGGCCGAAAGAATAAGACAATACTAAAGTAGGAACCAAAGAGGGAAATGGAAAGTCGACTTCTCTCCACATTGATTCCTCCGCCATGGATGAGTTTCGAGCACCAGCAGCCGGAGAATCGACTCCTCAATATTGCATTTCTTCGATTGCTACCAGCTTTTTCCCAAAGAAACTCTAACCTTCAACTGGAGAGCTTCAAGTTCAGTCTTTGGAAACTAAGGAAGACAAGCTGATGAGGTAAACTTCCTTCCTTGAACTTTAATATCTCGAATACATAGCTCTATTGAAGTAGAGAAATATGATTATCTTCATCTACTTATATAAATCCTCTTCTTAAGCTCGATTGAAGTAGGATTAGTTGATTCTTGAATAAACTTGAATAACTCGAAAGAATTTCAAAGACTTCACCAAATACAGATAGCTATGTAGAAGTAGGAAAATCTATTTCTCTGCATAGACTTGTATATATCCTCTCGTATTAAAATCTCTATTAAAGAAGTACAAATCAATTCTTTGAATAAACTTGCATAACTAGAAAGAATTCCAAAGACTTCACAGATTATTGCAAGTTAACCCCTAAACTAGTATTCAAACCACAGTAAATCTTTTCCCTATTGTTAATCTTTGATACGACGAGCCTTAAAGAGGATAATACCACACATCAAAAGAAACCCCGAGGTTCTAGATTCAATGTCAAATTCCTACTAGCTTACTCCTGAAATTTAGCTAGCAACTAGTAAATAATTAAAAGAAAATTCTGGTTTGTGGTGGCGCCATGTAGGCAGGCCTAGGGTTCTCTTTTATATATATATATATATATAGTAAATATTATGCAAACCACATAGTGTAATACACAAATTACCTCCTTTCCCTACTCTTTCACAAATTACAAAAATCCCTTCTTTTTATTCCTTTTCAGATACATCATTAAGCCGTCTAATACATAATATTTAATACATGTATTATTTGTTTGTTGCGTAAAGTAAGGGATAAGAAACTGAAAATTTAATTGAGTCCCCCCAAATAAGCCAACGTTAGTAAATCCCCCAAATTACGCTTAATTTATTGGTTTCAAACAATCACTATCAATCAGTATCAAATGCTAACAGAATTATTAAATTGAAATTTTAAATTGTTTCTCCCTGTTCCTCCAAAAAAAACTGCAGAAACGTGCTTCAAAATTTTGTTTCAAGGAGATTTTGTGAAGATTCGTAATGAATATTTTGATCTTGCAGCTGAATTGAATATTGATGAATTGAAAAAAATATTGAGATTCGATACATTGTAGAAGATAATTAATCTCTGATGATAATTACGAATGATATGAGAGTGAAGTTGTACGTAGAAATAAAGAAGCAGGAGGTTGGATTCAGTCTGATAGAAGTGATGAAGAGATACAAAGCTTTGATGCAAGCAATGGTGCAATTGTGTGTGTTGAAGGTGTACAAAGGGACGCAAATGCTCTAAGCATTGTTGAATCGAAAATTGGTAATTCCTATTACATACCAGAGATGGAGATAGCAAATTATATATTAGATACAAATATCTCAGAGATGAAGAAGAAACAATTGTACAAGGATAAATCAACTTTTGTGGCTGTAATGGCAAAATATAAAATAAAGCATAGCTTCAATTTTAGAGTTAAACGGTCTGATAAGAAAAGGTATTTGAACAAATAATCTCATGATACATAGATCTGATATATTTCTTTCATTTTTATAATTTGTTGGTACAAAAATGTTGTTCATGATACATTATTGTTTACACACTTTATAGACAATTTTGTTGCATCATGTAGGATTAGTGCTGAATTGTAATTGCTGGTTTTATATATTTGTGTATCAATGCGAAATAATTACAAAGTATCATGTATCATTGGAGAGGTATGGATAATTGTGATACATCTGTGTGTTTTTGTATCATTTTATTGATTTGTAAGTGAAAGTTGTAAAATCCTGTGGACACTGCCTACTGCTCTAATTACTATAAACCTGATGCATTAGCAAACACATATGCAGTTTCAATGGAATCAATATTGGACAAAAGTGATTGAACAGTTTCGGTAAGTGTTTTGGAAGAAGTTTTCTTGCCACCAAGATACAAAAGACTGTCTGGTAGACCAAGGAAAAAAAGGAAGAAAAATTCAGATGAAAAGCTAACCGCAAACACGAATTGTTGTGGACGTTGTGGACAAGAAGATCACAATAGAAGAACATGTACTTTCTTCCCGAAAGATTTGTGATGATTATTTTTTTTGGAGTACTTTGATTTTTCATGTATAATAATTCTCAAAGTGTAGCATTTCTTTCCACGGTTACAAAATATACATTACAAGGTTCTTTTATGAGAAAATGGTCTAAAAACCCCCCAACCTATACCCGAAATCCCAACTACACACTCCAACTTTACGAGTGTCCTATTACCCACCTGAACTTTATACTTCTCTATTTTCTACACACCTAAATGGTGACCTTAACACATAAACCAAATAATTAGGCCTGCGTGATTCCCACGCGCTGGGTCCCCCGCCCTTCAACTCCCATTTCTTGTTTTTCCCCCATTCCCTCCTAAAACGTAAAAGAGCAAAAAAAAATCCTCCTTTCTCATTTTCATTCCTTCTCCATTAGCAATGCATTTCTGGTGATCATCAAACAAATTTGCTATCATCGAACGATTTTGCTGTGTATTGTCAACTTCATTTCGTAGTTTATCAACTGATTTAGTAAAAGGTTAGTTCTTTATCCCTTATTTCGAGTTTGTGATTTATCCCTTAGGGTTTCTGTTGATTCGTGAAATTAAGAGCAACATTGTGTGAAATCTTATGTGTGCCTTGCGATTATAGTGTTAGGTGTTCATTTACACCATATTATACCACATTTTTCATGAAATTAGTGTTTTCCCTTTCTTGTGTAAGTCACATAATTTTGTATTATGTTCGTCTTAGTATTATGTTCATGGAGTGTTGTATTTATATTCTTCTTAATATTATGTTCATAGAGAAGCTGCTAGTCTGCTACTGTGTTGTATTTTTATGTTCATATAGAAGCTAAGTACTGTGTTGTATTATGTTCGTTTGTTAATGTGTTGTATTCTGTTATTCTGTTCATTTTTAAGTACTATTCTATTTTTTGGATTGCCCTCAGGTTAGAGTATGTCTATAATTACTATTCTATTTTTTATTTATTACCTTCAGGTAAGAGATGAATGGGTTTACTTTGATTACTCTAAGGTGGTACCATGGTGGGTTGTTAGATTTAAGTAGTGGAGAACCAATATATAATGGTGGGAAAGTTACAAAAATTTTGGATGTTGACGTAGATAAAATGTCATATTTTGAGTTGAAAGACTATATTAGAGAATTGGGATATAGTACAACTTGCACCTTTAGTATTAAAGCACCTAACAGTGGCATTTTGGTAGATGTTGATA
>JAJOOS010017269.1:0-23595 GCA_029582725.1 Solanum chiquidenum | reverse complement strand
CATAATTCCATAAATACTTATTTATTCCAATTTATTTTAGAACGGCTGCAAAATGGCCAAATACATATTAAAAAATTCTCCCTTTTTTGAGATAAAAAAAATATAACATTTAAATTGATAATTACTGATTGAAAGATAAACAGCACTAACAACGTTAATTCAACTCATATTCAATTCAAATTCAAATTTTAATTACTTAACAAGTATATAAATATTAACATGGTAAAAACTTATCCACTGTTGATATATACACCAAACTAATGTAATTTCATGATTACGTGATTTAATGAAGTAAAACACATGTTAATTAATTAAGATTAAATAAAATGAAATATAAATGTAAAGATATATAATTAGATTGGTGTATGCATGGGTAAGTTTTACCCATTGATAATGACTTAAATCAAGGAATAAATTGACCGTTTCATCATTTGAACAAAAACAACCGAGTTTGGGTTAGTAACAAAAATAAATGGAGCCAGATAAGTTATTTACATTTCTTTTATATATAAATAATAATGACTCCGAAACTTAATTAAATATTTTCTCAATAATCTATTTTTGCACTAAAAAGATATCTTACCAATATTATTCTTTTCTTCCTCCAATCGACAAACTATACCTTTGGTATGCAACAATTATTAGTTATGCAAAAAAAATTCATTTAGACATATCCCCATTTTGGTTAATCATATACATTCACAGTCAATAGACATAGTATTAGTACATACACAACCTCTACACATTGCATACTCATGAGAAGGTTCAAAAGGTTGAAGAGTACTCATCCATCCACCTTTGTTTAACAATAAGCTAAGAATAAATAATATTTTAGAACAAACAAAGAATTATCTAATTAGTAAAAAAAAATCAATTCAATTCAATTTGGATTAAAGGTACTTTTGGACCGAAAGGTGGAAAAATAGATATTTTTAAACCAAAAACAAAATTGGAAGATATTTTTAGACCAAAAAATTGAAGAAGGGTATTTTAAATCTTTTTTCAATAAATTAGGGATATTCTTAATCATTTTTCCGTAGTAGAAATAATAATAATAATAATAATAATAATAATAACAACAACAACAACAATATTAATATTAACGGAAAAACGTATTAAAAGTGTGAATGTTGAGGAGCTTAGGTTAGCCGGTCAATTGACCAATTTTCCCTTCTCCTTAACTTCCTCTATTTATATTTCATATTTTATCCGTTTTAATTTATTTTTATTTTTATATCTTTCTTTTTTTATATGTTATGTATTTATAAAAATAATACTAAAAATCAATTTAAAAAATTACAAATGTGATTAACTCTCAAATAAAAAGTGAAAATGTTGAGGATCTTAGGCTCAGTTGGTCAACTGACCGGTTTGCCCTTCTCCTCAACTTCCTCTATTTATATTTCGTATTTTATTTGTTTCAATTTATTTTTATTTATATATTTTTCTTTTTATATGTTATGTATTTACAAAAAATAAGTACTAAAAATCAACTTAAAATATTATAAATTCAATTGACTCTCAATTTTTCACCCGTACTACATAATTGGGACTGAGGGATTAACATATATTTTGAAAATTACATTTAGAGTACCATAAATCAAAATAATTAACAAATTAAAATATTTGAAAAACATATTAAAATGTGATTAACTCTCAAAAATTCACATATGCCACATAAATTGGGAGAAAAGGGAGTAACATATATTATTTAAAAATTATGTTAAGAGTACTATTAATCACAAATTAAAGTATTGAAAAACATGATAAGAAATTTGATGAACTCTCAAAATTTAACACATGTCATATAAATTTGGACGGGGGAATAACATATATTATTTTACAATTATGTACTTAAAATATTTTTAAAAATATATTTAAAAAATTGATTAACTCTCAAAATTTAACACATGTCACATAAATTTGGACGGGGGAATAACATATATTATTTTACAATTATGTACTTAAAATATTTTTAAAAATATATTTAAAAAACTGATTAACTCTCAAAATTTAACATTGCTACATAAATCACAATAATTAACAACTTCAAATAATTTTAAAAATATACTAAAAATTAATTAACTCTCAAAATATCACACGTGTCACATATATTATTTGAAAAGTACGTTAAAAATATAATAAAAATAATTAACAACATAGATATTTAAAATTAAAAATATGACGCGAAATGACAAACATTTTAAGTGTATTATTTAATTTAGCTACAGTTTCATGTATTTATGATTCGCGGCTACAATTTCTTAAATTTTCCTATAAATTTGTATAATTCGATTCTGATTGTATAAATTTTGAATTTGTATATGCTTACCCTAGCGATATGTATATGATTTGTTGATTAATTTGATTTGTATAAGCAATGAAAAAATCATAATAAATCACCCTGTTAATGTTTGTATTTTGGTAAGCAAAATATACAAATTGAGTTCTTGAAAATTCTTAAATGTAAAAATATAGGATTTGTATAAACTTACCTTGTTTGTATATTAGCAAGCGAAATATACAAACGAAAATATCTATAGCGAACAAAACTATAGGTAAGTTTAATCTCTTTGTTATTTATGATTTTTTTCTCTTAAAAATTTAATTGGCTCTTCTAATTTTATCTGTATCACACAAATTAAAATAACTAAACTAATATATGTTGGGTCTAAACTTGCTCGAGCTTTTGTATCTTAGTATTATAAGAAGAGAAGAGAAGAAACACAAAGAAAAAAAGTGAGATGTGTGTTGGGTCTCCACATTATAAAATCAATTGAATAGTTTCTTCAACAATTAATGAGAGTAAGATTTAACTTTGTTTTGAAAGGAAAATGTTAGTTTAGTCTTTTTAACATTTGTGGACATATTTGGGTCACATAATTGTAGTCATTTAGCAACTCAATTAATATGAGACACTGTGAATTATGACTTACGTACGAGTATATAAAAATCTCAAAATCATGTGGTGGAATTAAAATTATAATTAAAATTTAATTAGTTTAACTTGTATATTTGTGATTGCTACCTTTCTAAAACTTTCACAGGAAAAGAAAACGGATAGAAAAAGGTTGTTTTCTCTATGTTTGCATAAATTTAACAATGTGGAAAAACTTTTGCAATCTTTTATGTCAGGTTTAGGAATGTTTAAAATTTATGAAGTCTGAGTTGAAAATAAAATTATATTTATTTATATTTTTTAAAAAGGAAAGAGAATAATATTTTATATAAAATTTATGAAAATAGAGCAATAAACCAGGTTAAAAAATACTTTTCCAAATTCCAAATCTAACTCTAAATTATATATAAAAATTCTCGAAGTCATTTCTTAATTGAAAAACTGTAAAACTTCCAAAGAAGCTATAAAAGAAAGAAAGTTATAGTTAAAATAATTACTTTGATCCTAAGAATTTAAGTAATAAGGAGTAATTTGGTTGTTGAATAGAGTTATACATGTTTTAGTAATATAGGAATTATTTATGAGTGAATTTATTTATATATATATATATATATATATATATTACTTATGCAAGATTAGTTATTCATGTATTAGTTATACATGTATTAAGAAGCCGTATGGTAGCTGGTTTAGAAAAAGAATTATGCGGATATTCAATCTTGTATAAGTAATACCACACTTGATAACTAATTAGAAGGTTAGTTATCTACGTATAAAATTAAAACAATATTTGATTTACAATTTAGAAACTTGTATAACAAATTATTTTATGAAGGATGACGTGTGGAATAATTAATTAATGTATAACTAATTAACACATAAATAACTAATCACTACATAAAATAATATATATATTCGCTCATAACTAATTTCTACTTTACTAGTACATGCATAACTCTAATAAACTACTCTATTCAATTATTCCATCTTCTATATCTTGCATAATATAATACATTAGTCACTTTATAACTTAGTACAATATATATTAGTTATTTGTGTTTTTGAATTGTTAACCAAACATCATATATAATTTACTTTTTATCTACCTATCAAATATGGTATAAATTATATAAAAATTAATACATAAATAGTAGGAGTATTTGTTATCTAGGTACTAAACCACTCTAGCTCCTATAAATTTCAGAAACTGCAAAAAGAAACAACTTCCACACTGCTACACCTGCCTGCTACACTAACACTGGTCGTCTTTTTTACAGATAAATAATTACTTATATATATATATGCTAATAAACTAATTCTATGATTGGATTAGAGATTATTAATTACGATTTGATTTTAAACTATCTTATAAAATATCAGCGTTTGTGAGTTTGTTACATCGCCACTCTGATTAAAAGGTGATCAATTTTCGGAATTATTTTAGTTAGTGAAGTCACAAAATATCACTATTGTTGACATTTTACATGAGACCTCAACTGATCATGTTATTAAATATTTACTTCTTTTCAAATTAGTTGTTCATATCTTTATAAATAATTGTCTCAAATTAAGGGTATATAAATTTATAAAGCTTCAAATAAGTTTTATAAAGGATAGACTAATAAAAATCATCTTTTTTATTTATTTTCTTAAAAGGCTTATAAAAGATAAAGTGAACAATCAATATAAAACGGATAAAATATTAATTATATTACAAGAATTAAGATCATAGTTTGAATTTAATGAGCTTCTCTTGTATCTTTATAATTGTTACATTTCTAGTACTTTCACAAGAAAAGAATACTGATGAAAAAGATGTTTTTTAGAAATGTGGGAAGACTTGCAATTTTCTATGTTATGTTCAGGATTGACTTCAATTGTTTTAAAATAATATCAATTTCTAAATATGTTAGACTGTTAAACAATTGTTAAGATATCGATTCAGTTACTAATCATCAACAATTCCTAGTGATTCAGTTTAATTTTGTTTTAATATATTATCAATTTGATTTATCAATTATCTATTTACAAATACGTTAAGCCATTAAATAGCTGTTAAGATATCGATTATCAATTTATCGGTTATTAATCATAAACAATTTAATTGTCAGTTTCACCATTAAGAAATTTTATTAAAAATAAACACTAAATCCTAATAAAAGCTGAATAGCAACTACGCATGCAGTACACAAAATTGAAAATTCAATATAATATCAAATTATCATGTTTCATTAATTTGAGAAAACTTTTGATACTTTGATAACAATCTCCATTACTAGAGGATCTATTTTTTCCATAATTGTCAACAAAATCAATAGTGATTCTCTTATGTGTTTGCAAAATTGGAATTCTTGTTTGACCTTCCAAAAGCTTTAATTGTTCCATTAATAAGGAAATATATATAGTACATGATATATGGATTTTTTGTATCTTTATTTTTGGTTTTGAGAAGCATGTTTTAGTTTTTCTTTCGATTTTTTTTGTTTTCCATCCTATGTTCCGTATATGTATTAGAGAAGATACAATTAATACCTAATGATCATAATTTCTATAAATTTGAAGTATTTTATTTAGATTCCTTAAAATTATATGTGTAAACTTTATTTCTCAAAATAATTTAATCATTTTCCTCTCCGCAACAAATTCCAGAACAAAAAACACATTCTCATAATTAATTTGTATCCAAAGGTCTAATTATCTCAATATATACTTGATTTTTCTATAATTATTTACTACACCAAAAAATAGCTTTTAATGGCAATAAGTATACACATTAATAAAGAGTGCTAAAGTCTCTATCGATATTAGTTATTAATTGTCATTAGATGTAATATCTTTAAAGGCTTTAGAGACACTTACAAAGAAGGTTAATTATTTCTAAAAATACATACTTAACAACAATTCAGATTTTGCCGTTAATTAATTATGAGGAAAGACCATTTTTAGTGCATTCATTACTCCTTCCTAATTACCTTTTTATAATTGTTAGTCTTTTTAACATTTGTGGACATATTTGGCCCACATAATTGTAGTCATTTAGCAACTCAGTTAATATGAGACACTGTGAATTACGACTTACGAGTGTATAAAATCTCAAAATCATGAGGTGGAATTAAGGTTATAATTTAAATTTAATTAGTTTAACTTGTATATTTGTGATTGCCACCTTTCTAAAACTTTCACAGGAAAAGAAAACGGATAGAAAAAGGGTTTTCTCTATGTTTGCATAAATTTAACAATGTGGAAAAGCTTTTGCAATCTTTTTGTCAGGTTTAGGAGTATTGAAAATTTATGAAGTCTGAGTTGAAAATAAAATTATATTTAATTATATTTTTTTTTAAAGGAAAGAGAATAATATTTTATTTAAAATTTATAAAACTAGAGCAATAAACCAGGTTTCAAAATACTTTTCCAAATTCCAAATCTAACTCTAAATTATACATAAAAATTCTCGTAGTGAAGCCATTTCTTAATTGACAAACTGTAAAACTTCCAAAGAAGCTATTAAAGAAAGAAGGTTATAGTTAAAATAATTACTTTGATCCTAAGAATTTAAGTAACAAGGAGTAATTTGGTGGCTGGTTAGTTATACATGTTTTAGTAATATAGGTATTATTTATGAATGAATTTATGTACTATATATATATTACTTATGAAGATTAATTAGTTATTCATGTGTTAGTTATATATGTATTAAGGAGCTATTTGGTAGCTGGTCTAAGAAAGAGTTAGGCAGGTATTCAATCTTGTATAAGTAATACCACACTTGGTAACTAATTAGAAGGATAGTTATCTGCATATAAAATTAATACAATATTTGATTAACAATTTAGAAACGTGCATAATTAATTATTTTATGAAGTATGATATGTGGAATAATTAATCCACGTATAACTAATTAATACACGAATAACTAATCACTATATAAAATAATATATAAATTCGCTCATAACTAATTTCTACTTTAGTAATACACGCATAACTCTAATAAACTACTCTACTTAATTATTCCATCTTCTATATCTTGCATAAAAAATACATTAATCACTTTATAAATATAATATGTATTAGTTATATGTATTTTTGTATTGCAAACCAAACATCATATAAATTTAATATGTGAATAATTTACTATTTATCTACCTATTAAACATGGTATAAATTATATAAAAATACATACAGAAATAGTAGGAGTATTAATTATCTAGATACTAAACCACTCTAGTTCCTATGAATTTCTGAAACTGCAAAAAGTAACAACTTCCACACTGCTACACTGGTCGTGTTTTTTGTTTTTTATTACAGGCAAAATAATTACTACTTTGTGAGCAGTTCTCTTTCCTCTTATTAATTATGTGAGCAGTCTTCTTTCCTCTTTAACACTATAAACAAAAGCCAAGTACATTAGGATAATTAATTAGGAACAATTCCTATTTAGGGATGCGGGGGTTAAAGATTGTAAGAAAATCAAGTACAGAAGGGTAATAAAGATCGGAAATGATCAAGGAGGCAAACATATAAATTAAGTTATAACAACATTATCACGTTGATAAAAGTAGAGCATATACCTTTAGTTTTTATCCCACCAAAATCATATATTGCAAATTTAGCACTTCAAAGTTACAATTTGAAATTTCAATCAAAACAATTTAGTATTTTTCAAGGGGGGGGGGGGTTGATATATTTGATGAATCTTAAATATTTTATTTTATACTTTAGTAAAATAGTGTATCTGGAAGGAAACAAATGAGAGTAAAATTAAGATCTTTGGGGGTTTTCAAATTTTAAATACAACTTTAAGTTATCTTTGATATTTTCATAACTGATTTTTTTTTTAAAAGTCATTTTTTTTATAGAAAAACAAAAAAAAAAAATTCTCTCATATTCAAACGGATTGTAAATATTTCGAATGACAGTATCACATTAAATGAACATTTTTGGCTTATTGATAGATTAAATATAAACACAGAAACAAAAGTCAAAAGTCTTGCACGTTAGTGCTACTTTAGTGTTAAGCACAACATTTCGTGTATACACAATTTTCAGTAAATTCAGAGCTTAAAGAAGTAAAATTACAAATAAACTATAGAACTATGTTTTGTCACACTTTTAAGCTAACAAGAAGATAGATATGAGTTTAAAATGTATTTTTCATAATAAATATTGATGAATAGAAAATAAAGCTAGTAATTTTTGCATAATTACACTGTCGTAAAATAGAGGGGTAGTGATCTTAATTCTCTGTCTTCTTTCATAAAATAAAAATATCTAGAGAGTTGCTTTCAAAACCCTAGCTATATATGTACGAAAGCATGCATGATATCTTTTTGGGATAATGGTCTAAAAAATATCCCAACTTTAGTCGAATTTACTGTTGCGATACTAAACTTTCATGAGGACCTATTACCTCCCTAGACTATTTAATACCGTATTTTAAACATATATATTTGCCCACGTGGACATAAAAAATAATGCAAAGTTATAAATAGGAATGTGTCCACGTGAGCACATATATACCTTTAAAATACACTATTAAATAGTTCAGGGGGTAAAAAATACACTATTAAATAGTTCAGGGGGTAAAAAATACACTATTAAATAGTCTAGGGAGGTAATAGGTTCTCATGAAAGTTTAGTATCGCAACAACAAATTCGACCAAAGTTGGGGTATTTTTCAGACCCTTATCCCTATCTTTTTCTAACTTCTACTTATTGTTAATCTTACAATGACATTTTAAAAATATATCAAGAATTAATCGAATCATATTAGTATTAATACTAAAGAGAAATCAAGATCTAATTTTAGTTATATAACAATGATATATATTAATATAACTTCATTTTAATGTTGGTATATTAATATAATCGACATAAATATTTAATGGAGGTAAAGTTTTACTATTTAGGAGATAAATAATCAATGTGACAATCATTCTCTGACCTCTATAATAATAATCATGTTTATATGTGAAATCGATCTTTCATACGGTATTATAATATTACTGTATATATAAGTAGAGAGTGATGTGTAAATAGTTTTACCCTACCTAGTGAAAATATACGACAGTATTTCGGAAAAAAAAAAAATACTACTAGTTGGATGCAAAAATACCTGCAACATGAGGCTCTTCTAAAATAAGAAGAGAACATCCAAAGGTTCCCATTTCTTGTCAATTATACAAAGGGCAGTCCTTTTCTAGATCTACTGCCCCCCTCTCTCTCTCTCTCTCTTTGATTCCTTTCTGATGGTTGGTCTTGATATATGCAGCTGGTAAAACCACCATATTGTACAAGCTCAAGCTGGGAAAGATTGTTACCAAATGCTGCTACCAAATGCTGAATCTATATATGACTTTCTATTAGAGCACATGTGCTACCTCTGGAGAAGGGTTGTATGACTGGCTCTCAAACTACATTGCAAACAAGTACAACTTCAATTTCTTTTTCAAAAATGTATCTTTTTACGACGTTATCAGGGGTAACAATCTATGCCAACTTCTTTTCTTTTTCATTTGTATAGGGAGTGTATATGGGAGGCCTTGAAGCTGAAATAGATATGGATGGACACTCTATTCTCATTGTAGGATATGGAATTAAAAAAGGGATCAAAAATTCCACTGGTGAAAATTGGGGGATCAGGGATATGGTAAAGTTCAGAGGAACTTGATTTATGGGTTGGCTTACCCTATTAGCGTCCATGAAAATCCTATGGATTTTAAAGATAAAGAAGAAGGGCTGAAGCCGTTTCTAGTACCAGCGGAACCAAGGCAAAGTAATGGTTCCACTGGTACTAGAAACGGTTTCAGCCCTTCTTCTCTATCTTTAAAATTCTATGGATTTTCACGGACGCTAATAGGGTAAGCCAACCCATAAATCAAGTTCCTCTGAACTTTACCATATCCCTGATCCCCCAATTTTCACCAGCGGAATTTTTGATCCCTTTTTTAATTCCATATCCTACAATGAGAATAGAGTGTCCACCCATATCTATTTCAGCTTCAAGGCCTCCCATATACACTCCCAATACAAATGAAAAAGAAAAGAAGTTGGCATAGATTGTTACCCCTGATCCCCCAATTTTCACCAGCGGAATTTTTGATCAAATAATATTTGTAATGATGATGTTGGTAAATTTTTTTTTGTAATGATGATATTGTTCACTTTAATTAGTGTGTGGGTAAGCCATGTTTTGAAGTTTGAACTTGTTCAATGTTTTGAAGGTACAATTTATGTTTATCACCTTAATGATGATTTTGTTGTTTCTGCCCTTGATGATCGTCTCTGAGTTATCTCTTTTTCTGGTTAAGCTGAAAGTTTACTTCTAATTAAATTCTATATTCTTTTATGTTGTTATTGTGATTGTATGCTAATAGTATATTTAATAGAGTATTAGGTATCTGAAATTCAGTGATTTATGCAGAGTAAAGTGCTTTTTTTTTTATAGAGTGATTTTGTATTCAACATGTGGTTGAGTTATTCAAGTATTTAGCTTGAAGAACATTTTTCTTGGAATAGAAAGATGGGTAAAACAAGTTCTTTTTTTGGTTGCTATATTAATTTTCAGCCCAATACTCTATTCTTTAGACTTTGTGTGTGTATGGCAAAATATGAGGGTAAAATTGAAATCGTCGCATCTAATTAAATTAGTGTACCTTAATTTCTGGTTCTCTGCTGTTTCACCTCTCTGTTAAGTTATGAAAAATGTTTGTGAGCTTTTCATCTCTACTTGTGATGCAGAACTCTTGTCATGTTCTCATTATCTTTATCAAAAGAATCTATAAAGGAGAAACAAAAGAAGGTGATGTGGTATCTGTAACATTTAAGTTACCACACAAAGAGGATATATATTATAATCGCTGAAGAATACAAAATACAATTGAGAAATGAAAACAATTAATGTCCTTACAACGAAACTGAGAAAAGTTAATCGAAGGGAAAGAAGATCAGAAAAGGGAGATGAGAGGAAACAAACTATTTTCTTAACAATTTGCATAATTCCTAAATTCCATATCACTATCCGGATCTCAAATTAACCTAACCATATTGCTCGTTCTCGGCCCAATAGTTATCAGCTCAATGACTACTTGTGTGACTTTGATATCCACATTGGGCAGGACTTGGTTTATAACCGTATCTCTCTATAGCCTCCATTAACATATATTCTTTTTATTTAAATTTTTATACATAATCTAATAACTAAATAGCTTAAAAAGTGGCACAAAATTAATCAATGTGCAGATGTCAATAATCAAGTTTACTGTTTAACTATTAAACCTTCTCCAATAAAGTCCAACCCACCCACGTACATGACCTTAATGTCATGAATTGAATGGGAATTAAAGTCTATTAGTAATTACTAATTACTCTACCGTTTCTTATAATTCATTTTCTCCACTAATGCTAAACACACCCACTTAATTATATAAGTGAAGTTTAGCGTAGGGACGAGGAGAAGATGAGTACATATTAATTCACTATGAAAATCATAGTTTTAGAAGCTGCAAAAAATAAAATAAAATAAAATGGGAATGTTAAATTTGTGTTTGATTTGTTATACTCTCGTCCCTTTAATATATGTCTAATTAAGATTTCTTACTTTGTCTTACTACTAATTGTGACACTCCAATTTCATAACCTCCAAGTGAATGCACCGAGATAATAATATAAGAAGTTAATAAAATAAACTTTATTTATAAGTAAAAAAATAAGCTTGTAAAGCAAAAAGGAAAAGATAACAACTATCTATATTAAATTTCTCGATAGTGTTAAAAGTTCTTTTTTATTGGTAGAATAATGTTAGAAGATCAAAAGATTGCTTGAGATTAATCCTCTGCAAATCGTGGTGCAATATTAATGTTTCTTCAATTAAAAGTTTGAGAGGAGATTATTTACTTTTTGTACCAAAATTGATGTAAGATTAACTTTGAGGGAAAGGAATACACAATCTTTTCACTTTTTTACTTTGCCTTTTGAATCTCCTGATAATTATAATGAATGTGTTCAAAATATTATAGTAAATTTTTATCCACAAGCACTTTAAACTAATTAGTTACTTATAAATATTTAAAACTAAGGTGTAAAAAAGTCTTATTATTTATATTTGAAAATCAAGATATTTATGAACATAACTACTACATCTGTCCACTTTTAATTGTCATAGTTTCCTATTTTAGAGTCAAACGATAACAACTTTGACTAACATTTTATGATGTATTTTTCATCATATTGATATACAAAAAATTGGTATTCATAGTACTTTTCATATAGTTTTTGAATATCTAAATTTTCTGTTTAAAATATCGAATTAATATAATCTAATTTAACTTTGAAATTTAGTCAAATTGACTTTCGAAAAGCTCAACATGACAAATAAAAGTGGACGGAGGGAGTATAACTTTGAAAATTAGTCAAATTGACTTTCAAAAAGTGCAACATGACAAATTTAAAGTGGACAAATAGAGTACTATTTTTATAGAATTTAATTTTCTATTTATACATAATTTATCCACCATTAATCTAATGTTATATGTTTCACCTTCTTCTTCTTTTCTTTTTTTTTGGGAAAAAAGTAAACATTTTATCATTCTTAAAGATGAAAGTTAATGTATATGTAAAATTATAAGTACAAAGAACAAAAAAAGAAGAATAAAGATACATATGAGCAAGACAATTAGGATTTTTTTTGTATAACTTACATAAATCACATAGTGTAAGGACCTGAATTACATTCTATCCCTACTCTTTTTCAATTTACAAAAATCCCTCAAAATTAGTGCTATCCGGATACATAGCAAAGCCGGATACATTAAATCTGATACATTAAAACAAAATCAGTTATACTTTTAAAGGAAAGAGAATATAAAATTGATGTGAGTTCCCCAAATCACGCTAATCTAGTTGATTGCAATCTTTTTTAAATCTTAAAAGATTCAATCAAGTCAAAATTCAAATTTTCTTCACTCAATTCTCTTCCAAATCCGCCTAGATTCAATTCAAAATTTAAATATTCTTCTCTCAATTCTATTCCAAATCCGTCTAGCTTCAAGCAATTCAATTTTTCTTCTTTCAATTCTCACCCAAATCGTAATAGATTGAAAAAAGTCGAAAACAATTGTTGTTTTTATTGATATGTGTATCTACAAATTTGGATAATTAATACATTGGTCAATGGACGAATCAACTATTTTTTGTCCATTGTTAATTGTGCTCTCGTGTTATAGTATCCAAACTCCTGTTAAACGCTTATGCAAAGATGTTAAGTTTCTCATATATTAGTGCCACCATATTTGGAAGGAAAAAATGAAAGAAATATTTTAAAATTCAGGCAAGGTGTGAATTTTGCAGTGGAAGGGGCAACATCACTTGATTCTGCCTACTTGTTGGACAAGGGAGTAATGTCCAGTAACAATGTGTCTTTGGGGACTCAATTGGGTTGGTTAAAAGATATGATATCTTCTTTTTGCAAATTTCCTTTGGGTAATAGCCCTGGGTCGCCCATGTTGGTGCTATGCAGTTATTCATGTGTATCCGCTATGCATTGAAACAACATACAAAAAGGCTGATGAGATATATAACTTTGATGGATACATGTCTATGTGGTAATTGCTATGTATCAGATACATTTAATATAAATTCAAATTGACGTATCATGCCAAAAAAATTAGTGCATGATATATTATTATTTATGCATCTTATTTTATTTGAGAAATATTGTATTTTATAAAAAGAAACATTATACATATAATTATTCTAAATAACATTTTTTTTGTGTGGGATACATAAAACAATAGTGATCAGTTGATACATATATGATATATGTAATAAAGTTTGAAAATTATTGAATTTGATATAGTATATATTACGTATCATGCACATATCAATTAATTTGATACACAATGCTTTAGCTACAGAACATTAAGGTTTATGTATCAAGTGTATTTATTGGGTATATGTACCGACACATAGCCTTCTAGTTGAATAATTTTGGGTGTATGTATCTAGTAGTAAAAGATTGTCACGGATATGTAATATACCTATTTTTGGATCTGATACATAGTGCTCTAGTTATAGAATATTATGATTTATGTATCTAGACTGAAGATACATTATATAACTTGATACGTGTTAATGACACATTAGATAGTGTATTTATATTGAACATGATAAACAATAATGGAAGATTCAACAACATTAGAATTATGTATCAATACCTTAAATATGAGCATGGTACATTGCATAAAACAAAGGTTAATTTAGCCGTGATGTATCAGATCACTAATAACACTAACAAATACTAATTTAAGAATAGAAAAAATAAACGAGATACATTGAAAATCTGTATCTTTGATAGTCATGGTTGTGTAATAACAGATCCAACTTTTTCCCCTTTTTTTGAACGTTTTTTCAACACTAGATTTAGAACTCGAGCATGCATCCTTCTTTGACTTCTCCAATGTTAGATACATTTAATTATAAATTTGAATTTACGTATCATAACTAAAAAAATAGTACATGATACATTATTATTTATGTATCTTATTTTGTTTTAGAAATAATATAATTTAAAATTAAAAAATATATTATACATGCAATTGTTTCAAATTAGCTTCTTCTTTTTTTGTGTGTGTGATAAATAACACAAAGTTTATGTATCAAGTACATTTATATTGCACATGATAAACACTAATCGAATATTCAACATCATTAGAGTTATGTATCAATACCTTAAATATGAACATGATACATTGCATAAAATAAAGGTTATTGTAGCAATGATGTATCTAATCAATGATAACACTAACAAAGACTAATTTAAGACTCAAAATAAACGAGATACATTAAAATTATGTATCTTCGATAGTGATTGTCGTGCAATGGCAGATCCAACTTTTTTTTTGGACGTTTTTCAACAATAGATACATTAAAAGAAAATAAATATTTTTCAAAAAAAAATTTCAACGACGATATGATTAACTAAAATTGCAAAGGTTCAATAAGATTTCAATGGGGACAGGGGACAGGGGGCAGAGGTAATTTTATTTTTATTTTTTAAGATGAAAAAATAAAAAATAATAATAAAATAAATTAGAAATGGAAATGATGATAAGAAATCTACCTCTTGAATAATTTGAAATCATTAATTGGAAATAGAAAAGATTTGAAACTCAAAAATAGATTAATTGATGTAATTATGGAGAGATTTGGCGTGAAAAAAGGAAGGAAAATCATGGGTATGAAATTTCAAATTAATGTATCCGAAAAAGGGGATGATGGGAGGAAAATAAGGGATTTTTGATATTTTTTGAAATGGTAGGGAAAATAATAAAATATGATAATAAATTGTGTGTAGTTAAGTAATTTTTCCTTTATTTTTGCTTTAGTCTTTTTAATGAAAACTAAATGAAGAGAGATAGAAAAGTCTTATTATAATTCTAATTACTAGAAAGAAGTATAAAACTAACACACCAAGCTTTGATGCTTCAATAGTGGAATTCTTGTCTATTCTCATGACTGTATAAGGGGATCTCAACACTTTCACTACAAATTGTGACATTATTTTACTTGTTTAGAGCTCATACACACAAGAATTTTAGGAGTAGTAAATAAAAGTCTTTCTTGAAAAAGATTAATCTCAGACATAGGAGGTGCTTGGAATTACTCAAGAATTATGACGTCTACCACCCAGGTAAGACTAATGTTATTGCTGATGCCCTGAGCAGGTTGTCTATGGGTAGTACTTCTCATGTCGAGGAAGACAAGAAAGAGTTAACCAAGGATGTGAATAGACTTGCATGATTAGGAGTTCGACTAATGGATTCCAATGAAGGAGGAGTAGTGGTGATGAATAGGGTTGAATCATCATTAATGTCTGAAGTGAAAGAGAAACAAAACCAAGATCTTATTTTGCTTGAGTTGAAGGCAAATGTTAATAATAAAAAAAGTTACGGCTTTTTAATTAGGGAGAGATGGTGTGTAGAGGTATCAAGGTAGATTATGTGTATCAAGGGTGGATGAACTCCAAGAGAGGATTATGGAGGAAGCTCATAGCTCCAGATATTCTATCCATTCAGATTCCACAAAGATGTATCATGAAGTCTATTGTGGAGTAGTATAAAGAAGCGTATTGCAGAGTTCGTTGCTAAGTACCTGAATTGCCAACAAGTCAAGGTAGAGCACTAGAGGCCTGGTGGTATGGCTCAAAATATAGATCTTCTGGAACGAAAGTGAGAGATTATAATATGGACTTCATCACAGGTTTACCACGGTCTCGTAGGCACCATAATTCAATTTGGATGATTATAGATCGAATGACTAAATCATCCCATTTCTTATCGATAAAGACTATTTTTTCAGCAGAAGATTATGCTAAGTTATATATTCAAGAGGTAGTCAGACTTCATGGAGTTCCGATGTCCATCATTTCAGATAGAGGTGTTTAATTCACCACACAATTTTGGAAGTCTTTCCAGAAGGGTTTGGGTTGCAAGGTGAACCTTAGTACTACTTTTCATCCCCAGACTGATGATCAAGCAGAGCGTACCATTCGGATTTTAGAAGATATGTTGAGGGTGTACGTGATCGATTTCAAGCGAAATTGGTATGATCACTTACCTCTCATAGAGTTTGCTTACACCAATAGTTATAATTCTAGTATCCAGATGGATCCTTATGAAGCTCTCTATGAGAGACGATGCAGATCTCTCTATTGGATGGTTTGAAGTTGATGAAGCTGGGTTGATAGGACCAGACTTAGTTCATTAAGCTATGAAGAAAGTGACGATTATTCAAGAGGTATTGAAAACAACGAAGAGTCATCAGAAATCATATACATATGTTAGGAGAAGAGACTTAAAATTTAAAGTAAATGATTGGGTGTACTTCATTCATGCATTGCACAAGTGGACTTTAAGAGTGGTTGTGTTGTGGTTCTCTTATGTTTTGAAGATTATGTTCGGTGTATGCATGTTTATAATGTTGTAATGACTTATATATGTTTCACTTAGTGGGATAGCCGCGTGATCCTACCAGTACAATACTGTACTTGCTCTTTTTTTGTTGAGTACAGGGCATCCTCCGGCGGCAGTTGATAGACCTCAGCTAGGTGAATATGGAGCGTGACCAGATTCAAGGGTGAGCCAGTTCTTTCAGGCTTCCATGGATCTCTCTTGTTTAAGTCCACTCTCTTCGGACTCAGACTATTTATTTAAGGTATTGTTTAGTTTTGGGGTTGTACCCCCTTGTTCTTAGACTTGTCGTTAGTAGTGGTACATTTACTTTCAGGTTCTAGGGGTTGTATTTCTGCATTGTTTAGTTTAGTTGTGTAAACCTTTGAAGTTTATGAGAACTTCAGTTTTCTTTAAGTTTATTTAACCTGCTTCCATAGTTTAAATTGCTTAGCTGGGATGTAGTAATGGTTCTCCCACCAGAGAGTTAGTGTGGGTGTCACTCATGACGGTCTGGGTCGTGACAAATTCATTATATACTACTGTTTTATATTGAAATGAGTGAGTAGGGATGAGGTAAATGTTTCTTTTGGTTCCAGTTCAAGCTTATATCTTGTTTTAGATTTCCCCTCACATGCTTGTACATTCTATGTACTGACGCTATTTGGTCTGCATCTTTTATGATGCAGATACAGGTAACCAGGATCAACATCCAACGCTTCGTTGATTCAGTTGAGCTCCAGAGTTGTTTGGTGTGCCTCCTTGATTCCGGAGGATCCTTTTGTTATGTTTCAGTTATTTCAGTTGTTAGGATGATCGCGGGTCTTGTTCTGACATCCCTCCTAGTATTAGAGGCTTCATAGATAGATAGACATAGTTCATGAGTCTTTTCTTTTTCATTCATTTTTGTTGAGACTATAGTTGCCAGTTTGGCTAGTTGAATGTTTATTTCTATAACATTCTAAGTTTACTTTTGAGACAGTTGAGTACAATTTACATTTGATTTCATTTATTGATAATTAAGTCTTCCGCTAAGAGTTTAGTCAGGCCAAGGATTCGCCTGGGGTCAGCAATGATTCTCGAGTGTCGGCCACGTCTATGATGTAGACTCGGAGCGTGACATTGTCCCACTTTAATTTATTAGATGTATCGTCTTGTTCTCGTTTCTTTGCCATTTCCCCCTTCTCATTTCATCCAACTTATATGACATCTTTATAGCATTGGGGAAGAGTGACATCAAATAAGTAGGCACACATCTAAATACTACTATTAATTAGCATCATTTTTTCTCCATAGTTTAAACTATTATTTATCACCTAAGTTGACATAGTATTAGGCAACAAAATCAAGATGTCAATTCCAGTCTACTTGGGCAAAAAAAGAAAAATTCAAGTTTAAGAACAGTGTCATCATACTGAATCATCGCTTGACAAAATCTGAATGTAAAATTCAGGTTTATGTAAAACAGTAAAGAGTTGAAACATGCAACTTATAGTAAGTGCACATGCTGCAACCATCAACGAATTTTCATTGATGTGAGAGGTTCAAAATAATATTTATACATAGTTTATAATTTTTTTATCCCAAAGAAATGATAGAATTTACTCATACAGTTAGTAGAGAGAATCACAAAATCACTCCTGACAGAATCTTAAATCAAAGGCATGTTCTCATGGGGTTTGCAAAAAATTGCAAAAAGAACATAGGAAAAGATCATTTTTACTTTATATATTATTGTGAAAAATAAATATAAATGCACAACATTGGAAGTGTTTTGCAACCATTTGTAAAAGATCAATAATTTGACCATTATCACTTGTAGACGCTGAACTAACAGAGAGTTGTTGCACCAGAAATGAATAATAATGTCATATTGATGCAATATCTCGAAATCTGATTCAAAAATTGTAAAGAATAGCAGGTGATAATGCAATTTGATCAATATCACCTCCATTTCTATATTGTTTTATTGCTTTGTAGACAGATCCACATGTGACTTGTCATTTTCAAGCATTTCTCATTCAGCAAGAAGAGGTATAAAAATGCATTTTTTAAGTTCAACGGTCCTCTGTCTGGACATGGATCTATATATGGCCGCTGAAACCATTTCAAAAGTAACCCAAATTAGGGATTAAAGTTCAGGTATTGGTGCTTAATTTACCCAAAGCAAAGGAAAATTACATATATGAAATCGGGAAAGAGAGTAGAGAGAGCAGAACAACTGGTGAAAACCTCACTTATCATATAAGTACATTATAGCTTGTGTTAATCTGGTTAGCATTCAACATTAAGATTCAGCTGCATATCCAATAGGGAAATCAAATCAACAACTTGATAATGTAAATTTACTTGCATGCATGGACCCAAGTGCCTATAAAGCTATATATATGTGCGCGCGCTTTCAAAAAATTTCCCTTATATACAACAACTTTTGGAGTGTACTGTAGTAAAACCTCTATAAATTAATACTCGGTAAATTAATAATCTCTCTAAAATAATATTTTCCTCTGGGCCCGACTTGGGCCAATGAAAAAAATTATCAATTTCGATAAGATAATAAGATAATATATTTTCGGAAAACCCTATATAAATATATGATCCCATTAATATCACAAATTAATAATTCTTTAAAAGTACAAATATATCTAAGACAATTTAGTGAAATATGATTTTATTATGTTTTGTTTTTTCTTAGAATTTAAATCAAGTTGAAGTTCAGCTCTAACTTTTCTTATTGCATCCAAGAGCTACAATGTTGTCTTTTCGAACTGCACCATAAAATTGTGAAGAGTCTAAATGTGATAAGTGATTCCTTACGCATAGCTGGTTCCAAATGTATAGTATCATCTTCAACTTCATCATCAACATTGTTTTTTCCTATGGTATCCACAATTTCTTCTAAGCTCTGGACCTCTGAATATGTATTATTTTCACCCGGATAATCCAACAGTCTACTGACATCCATTTTATTGTGGTAACCAAGATCATTAATCATAACCTCAAGTTCATGAATGATGTTTTCAAAGTGAGTTCATTCAAATTCTCTGAGATTGCATCATCAGAACGAACTTTACAATGTCGAAAATAATTTGTTATTGTCTCTTGCTGAATATTTGTTGTCCAAGCATGGAATGCAAAATTGATAACATCTGAAACATTAATCTTTGTTGGATCAGTTTGTCTCACTTCATAGCCTTCTAATATCTCTATGATAAAATATATTACAATAATACTGTTGACACCCAATTTTGGACCTCCACAATATAAATTAATCATTGAGCTTCTTAAATTTCAAACGATTTGAAATAATTAGTTTTTATAAAGTTCAAAATATTTTTTCAAGTATTTGAAGTAATTTTGGTCGCTTTTATAATTTTTGATAATAAATACGTATTTATACAATTAGTTTATTTTATAACTATTCAAATATCGTCTCAAAAAGATTTTGTTTATTTGAATATTTGGTTAATTCGTCTAATTATTCAATAGTTTATATTTTTGAGTTAATTAGTTCGTAATTAAGATGATTATTTTATATCGTTAGAATTAAGAAGCTCATTAATTAATTTCTACTAACTCATCTTTTATTTAGTTTTTAGCCGAATCACCAATTAAACTCATTTGGCTAGATTTTAATTTCGATTGACTACGATCGAAATTCATTCGGCCATTTTCTTAATCGTAATTTTAGTGATCCTTCAACTAAATTGCAAAACCAAGTTTTGGGCCCTATCTACAAATCTTCAGAAGCCCACCCAATTGACCAAAATCTTGACCCTGCATTCCAAAATTCCAACAGCCCACTAATAATACCAAACCCAACCCAAAATCAGCAACTATACAATACAACACTAACACGACCCGCGCCCAGCCCACTTTGCTCCCCTGACCTGGCCCAATCTTGCTCCAAAGAAACCCAGAACCCTTCCAACGTTCACAGTAGCGTGCAACAGCAACGACAGAAAACCCAGCAACGCGTGCGACTCTGATAATCCTTGTACGCGCTTCATCTCCCTCACGCGAGGGAGAGTTCACAGAAGCCAGTCGTCAATAGACGGAACAACATACGAAAAAGCAGCCACAAAGGGCAGTACGCTGCTTCTTGATTGTCTTCTTCCTCCCGTCCTTTTCGATTATTAATATTGTAGTACAGTAGCAGCAGCACGCGGCTGTCCCCATTTTCTCTTCCGGAATGGGGTTGAAGATCTCAGAAAAGTAGGTTTGCCTCTATTGGTGAAAAAATTTTGAAGTTTGAAATTCGAGTTGGCCCCAATTTCTATCCGTTTCCCCCTAATATCAACCCTAATTTCCCCCTATATAACATCTTTTCCTGTTCATTAGAAAGGAGGGGAGATTTGAGAAAAATTGGGACGGGATTTTTTAGAGAAGGTCGGAATAAAAAGAGAAAAGAGAGAGAAGCCAACTAGTATTAGAAACAAGAAATACACTAAAGATATAATTCCCGAAATCACATAGACTAGGGGATCATTTTCGCTTGTTTTTGTTCTGTTCATCAGATTTCTTGGGGTCTTGTCTTGGCAGTGGAAGTTTGTCTCTGTTCAGCTCGTTCTGTCCCGGTTTTGCTGCACCCCAAAAGGTAATTACCATTTCGTTTCGAACATATCTTGCTCTTAACGTGTTGTTGCTTGATTCTTGACTGTGAGGCTGTATACATGTTAGAATTCGAAGTGTTTTTTGACTCATTGTTTGGCTGTAAATCAGCGATAGAATCAGTTTGAAAGTCCATGGTTGTTGCTTGTTTTCGTTTTTCGTTAAAAGTTTGATGTTTCCCCCCCTCCCGAGTTCATATTCTCATTGTCAGAATTTTCTTATTTTGTTATTACCTCGACTCATGAGCTAAGAAAGCATTTGGGTTCCTTGGTTATGGCAGATTGAAGGATTTGTTAGTCTGCTAGTTTAAGCCTTTGTTTAGAAGTTTAGAAATGGATATTTTGGTAGCTTGTTTCCCCTCCTCCCTCAAATTTAGCTTCTCCTTTATATTACAGTGTGATCAAGCTTTGTTTGAAGTTTTGTCACTTAATTACTTGTGTTAGCCTTAAGGGGTCTGTTTCTGGATGTTTTGAAGTTGTCGTGTGTCTGTTCTCAATCGTATTCATGAGTTTGGACATTCTCATCAATGTGTGTCGAATGACTCTTTATATTTGTGGCTTTTGTTCTCAGTACGATAGCTAGTCGGTGGTCTGAAAACTTATTTGCTCATTTTCTTTTTATTATTTTATTTGAGTCAAGTATCTCATTGGATCACTTCTACTTCACTGTTGCAATAATTGGTTCCCTTTTCTGGTAGACACACTTCATCTAGGCTATACTTTTTTTTTTTTTTTACTTTTGTTTGTTAAAATATTTAAGTTCGTGTAATGACTTAATTGCCTGATTGTTTACTGGTGTAGGATTAAGATCAATTCTTCATATGTATGTGTTTTGTTGCTTTCAAATTAAATTGTTGTCGGCTTGAGATAAACTATTGACAGCCTTTTCTCCAACTGGGTGTTTTGAATAGGTGTTTTAATAATAATATAAAATAAAAAAAACTACCAAAATATGGCCTTCTGTTTCGGATTTAATCAAATTCCCTTTTGTTCAATGATTAGTTGCATCAAATGTATTTATGTTATCTAAACATGGCTCCCTCGCTAATTTATTTTATTTTACTCTTACTCATGTGACACCATCCGAGTCCATTGGACTCCATCTTCGCATCGAGTCGAATTTCTTCAAAAGCATCACCTTATTCGAAGTGAAAAGAAAGAAATTACAGGGGAAGGAACTGATTTACAAGTCTTGGAAAAGTCCGAAATGGACTATACACATGTCAATATACACTATGATACACTGGTATACAACAATATACATGATATACAGGCCAAAGGACAACGTATACATGGTTAATAACTGAATTACAGGTGTTCGGGAGATGAAATAGAGTGTATGTATTTAGTGTATGGGCTGGTATACAAGAAAACAGTCTAGTATACAGCAGTATACAGTCAACATATATGCTGGCTTTTGGACACGAAAATGAACCCAAGTCCATTATTTTTAGGGTAAACTTTAGAATAGGACAGGTACAAGATTTGGGAATTTAGGCCAAAGGCCCGAATTTAATATTTCCTTCCTTTGCTTTTATTTGTATTTGACTAACACTTTTATTTGGTTCATGGTTATATTAATTAAAATCCCAAGATAGCCATTTCACTTTTATATATATATATATATGTAAACTTTAGAATAGGACAGGTACAAGATTTGGGAATTTAGGCCAAAGGCCCGAATTTAATATTTCCTTCCTTTGCTTTTATTTGTATTTGACTAACACTTTTATTTGGTTCATGGTTATATTAATTAAAATCCCAAGATAGCCATTTCACTTTTATATATATATATATATGTAAACTTTAGAATAGGACAGGTACAAGATTTGGGAATTTAGGCCAAAGGCCCGAATTTAATATTTCCTTCCTTTGCTTTTATTTGTATTTGACTAACACTTTTATTTGGTTCATGGTTATATTAATTAAAATCCCAAGATAGCCATTTCACTTTTATATATATATATATATGTAAACTTTAGAATAGGACAGGTACAAGATTTGGGAATTTAGGCCAAAGGCCCGAATTTAATATTTCCTTCCTTTGCTTTTATTTGTATTTGACTAACACTTTTATTTGGTTCATGGTTATATTAATTAAAATCCCAAGATAGCCATTTCACTTTTATATATATATATATAT
>JAJOOS010017268.1:0-11299 GCA_029582725.1 Solanum chiquidenum | reverse complement strand
AAATTCGTAATTTAAACGAGAATAAGAGATTAGAGACTAGAGAGTAGAGAGAGTAGAAGATAATATTTTTGTGAGTGAAAAGAATGAAAGATTGGGGGTATTTATAGTTAAAAAAAAAGGATGAAAATGTAGTTTTTAGAAGGTTGGGGTATTAAAAAAAGTTTGGGGAGGTAGGAAGGTGTAAAGGAGAGTTATGGGGGTGAAAGAGCCGTTGGTGGGGCCCAAAATCCGTTGCCCAACGGCTCTCAACGGCTATATAAATTAATTAAATTTAAGAATTTAAAAATAAAAATAAAAAATGACGAACCGGACCGGACCGGGACCGGAACCGGGACTAACCGGACCGGGACTAACCGGTAAATCCCGGTTTCTGTCCCGTTCCCCCTCCCGGACCTGCTGAAGTCCGGATCTAACCGGAACCGAGACGGAACCGGTAACGGACCGGAACCGGAACCGGCACATCCCGGTTCCGTTGCCAGCCATAGGCGTGCATAAGTAGACACTTAAACTTACATAAAATTGAACAAGTAGACACATGAGTCCTACGTGACATAATACATGCAGGACACCACGTAGGTAGCAAATTGTCATTTAGGATGCTACGTAGGACGTGTGTATCTATTTGTTCAACTTTATATACAAGTTTAAGTGTGTACTTGTGCACACCTAAAGTTGGAGGGCATAAATGTGATCTAAGGCCAAATTAAAGGGCATACTTATATATTATACCTATTTGATATAACTTTGAAAAGTTAACTTTATTTTCTTAAGCTTTGTGTCAAGTCAAACTGCAACATTCTTTGTGAAACGGAGGAAGTACTCACCCAATCAAGCTTCTTCATGGGAGAAAAGACATGAATTTCTGATATATGATTTGCAGAGTGATTGCCATTTGATAAACAAGGTGGCAATTTTCTTGAATATCTCCTAGTATAATTTGTAACCAAATTATAATTTCCACTACTCATATTCTTGATGGACTCAAAAAAAAGGACATGTGGTGCTTCACAAGGATTATTATTAGGCAACCTAGTGTTAAAAACAAAGAAAGGTACAAGGATTATTATTAGGCAACCTAGTGTTAAAAACAAAGAAAGGTTTATACAATTTGCTCCATGGAATAAAAGTTTGCAAGGGTATTTGTATAAAACTTGGTGGAAAAATGGACTCATAAATTTGAATAGAGTAACCCCATGATATTGAAAATGTCCAATTTTTGGGCTTGTGATAACAAATACTTTGTTGTAAGAGTCTTGATTGAAATTGTTCATTTTTTGCAACTTCTATTAAATGGTTAAGTGATTGTGAATGATTCATGAAGGGAAATATTGGGTCTACATAATCAAGATGATGAAGGGAAATTAAAGGAGATTGTGGATGTGCTGAGAGAAATCCAGATCTGTCTCCATGCAGGTCTATCTGCAATAATAAAAATATAATATGCAATATGTGAATTGACCTTATAAACACTACAACAATCTTTAATTTAAGGTCTCGAGATTTTAAATATTAGTATTGGCGTTGTCTTTGGTAAAAGAGCGGTTTACCCCTGATGGGATTTTCGGACATAAAGTCGAATAAATTGGGCCCAAACTCCAAAGTGTTAGTCAGACACCAGACGAGGAACAAAAAAAAGGGTAAAAAAACAAGATATATAGATTATATTTTAGGGAAAAGACTCAATATGTCATCGAATTTTGAGAAAAAACTCATCTATGTCATTCACCTAAAACTTGACTATTTATGTCATTTCAGTTTGAAAAAAGGCTCATCCATGCCATTATTCGCAAATGAAAATAGCATAGATGAACAAAAAAAATTAACAGATGGCATAGAGAAACCTTTTCTCAAAGATAAGTGACATATTTGAGCATTTCCCCTATATTAGATAATCTTTAGGTTGCGTTATTTTGTTCTTATAAAATCTTCTAGTACCTTATAAAATGATTATTTTTCTTTATTATGACTATATATAATATATCAAATAAAATAAAATATCTTTTTAAAAATATTTTGATAAAGTTTCTCATAGATCAATTTGGGTCACATATATATCAGCCCAGCTTTTGATAGACTAAAATGACCTGAACTAATATATATACGAGCCAATAATCAACCCAAACTCAAGCAAGTTGGGCCGATTATAATTTCATGGACTAGTTTTGTCACTTCTACTTAAACCTTATCTTTTTTCAAAAAAAATTACAGTAACGATACCTGATGGAAGCCCTTTTCTTGAGTGAGAGAGACACCTAAATCAGCCACACATGACTGCAAAATATGGTCACCTCCATAATAAGTTTGATACGTTTTGATACAAATATCCAAATTCTCAACCATAGCCTCCAAAAGTGCATAACTAAAAGCATAACCACCACCACCAAAAGCCACATTAAATGAATGTGCAACATTTGATGTATGTGTTTCTGAATTCATCCCAACATAAAAATATTTCCTATGATCATACTTTGACAAAACCTCAACCAAATTATCTATGAAAAAAATTGTGTCATCATCAGCCATAATGTACCATCTAGCATTCTTGTTCTCCATCTTGAATGTCTCGTCTACAATGCGAGCCATTCGTATGGTTTGTTGAATCGGATGCTTATCGTACATTTTGTATCTCGAGGTGTCTTCTGAGACCTTGAAAGGAGGACAAGAAGAGTATGCTTGGTTTCCACCAGGATTCAACGTACAATATTCTGTTCTTCCATGTTGTAGACGAGCTTGTTATTCCGAATACTAGATGGCTAATATTGGTAGGAGTATCATCTTGTGTAATGTCTTGACCTTTGAAACTCATCAAGTTATTGAATATAGTGATTGAGTTGCAACATGGATGGTTAGGTAGCAAAATGTAGATTACATAGATGATTAGTCCTGAAATTAACAATGATTTGCATAATTTTCCACTTAATAAAATGGATAATTGCATAGAGAGTAAATGGTAATCGATTTGAAGGACTTGTTCCTGTGTCGTTGCTCAAGTGTAATGGTCTAGAAGTCCTTGATGTGGGGAACACACGTTTCCAGCTTGGCTCGGAACTCTTCAAGAGCTGCAGGTCCTTATATTAAAGTCGAACAAGTTCCATGGACCTATAAGTATGTGTCAAACTAAGTTTTGCTTTCCCAAGTTGCGAATTTTTGATCTTTCTCGTAATGAATTCAGTGGCTCGCTTCCTGCAAAAGTTTTTGGAAACTTCAAGGCAATGATCAAATTAGATGACGAAGACACAAGAGAGATCAAGTACATGGAATCTAAGTCGAATTTGTCATTTGACACATCGTATGAGGATTCAGTGAGTTTGGTAATCAAGGGGCAGGATATTGAGCTACAAAGAATCAGCACAATTATGACAACAATAGATCTCTCAAGCAACCATTTTGAAGGTGTCATTCCGAAAACACTGAAGGACCTCAGCTCACTTTGGCTACTCAACTTATCCCATAACAATCTCATAGGTCATATTCCAATGGAATTGGGGCAATTGAATACACTTGAAGCTTTAGATCTCTCCTAGAATCGGCTCACTGGAAAGATTCCACAGGAATTGGCAAGAATGAACTTTCTGGCCTTCTTAAACGTCTCTTAAAATCATCTCGTCGGACCAATTCCTCACGGTCTACAGTTCAACACATTTGAAAATGACTCGTATGACGGCAATCTTGATTTATGTGGTCCTCCTTTATCAAAGAAATGTGAAACAAGTGATTCATCACATGTTCCTCAACCATTGGAATTTGAAGAAGATGAAAGTGAATCATATTTTTTTAGTGGATTTACATGGGAATCAATAGTCATAGGCAACAGTTTTGGACTAGTTGTTGGAACTGTCATGTGGACTCTCATGTTTAAATATCGTAAGCCAAAATGGTTTGTGAAATTTTTTGATGGACTCATGCCTCACAAGAAAAGAAGGCCAAAGAAGAGAGCTCAGAGACGAAGGACTTAATGGAAGATTGAGAGGGCTAAATTGTCTTTGTTTGATTTTGTGGACTAATAAGTGAACTGTTCTGTTTTTTTGTCTTTTTTTAATTTTCTATTTGTTGTTTGTATATGTTAGAAACATAATTATATGTGTGTTATTTTAGTATCAATGGTTATTCAAGTTATGTTAGTTTGTTTCTGTTTCAAATTGACAGAAGTGATCTACACAGCCACTCATTAGCTATGTTACTTAGATTTTTCAAAAATGTCAACGGGTACGTGTTGGATTCTTCAAAAGTTGTGTATATTTTAAGGAACCAACATGGTTGCGACATCATCATATTTTAGGAGAGTCCGAGCAACATAACTCATTAATACAACAAAATTGGAAAAAGCAGTGCAGTAAGCATATAGAGTTTGGTTCATGATTGAAATTAGTTGATATTAGAAAGTTTATATTTGTGAAAATTGATGTAGAAGAATACTCAAAACTACAGAAGTGGCTAATAATTTTGTGGGTACTTCATCTTTCTAGTCATAAAACATCCTTAAAATGTTCAACTCAGTTTCGACTCCCGCGATTGTGATTTTGGTAGAATTTTACATATATTTATACTTCATGACGAAAGTTATGCCTCACGCCATCCAACAACTAATTCATACTGTTTGATTATGAATGAGGGAATTTTTTGTTATTTGGCAAAATGCTCTCTGGAATTGGCTCACTGAAAAGACTACAATTCCTGGCAGTCTAAAAACTCTCTCTGAATGTTCTTATCAGACCAATTGCATGTTCCTCGTCCATTGGAGTCCGAAGAAGAAGAAGAAGATTCGTATTTTGCTAGTGGATTTACGTGGCAATCAGTGGTCATAGTTGCTGTAACTGTCACGTGGAGCCTCATGTTTAAAGTAGTAAGCTAAAATGGTTTGTATAATTTTTTGAAGGCATCATTCCGCACAAAAATAGATGGCGAAAGAAGAGAGCTTTGAGATGACGGATTTAATTAATGGAAGATTGGAAGTGCCAACTTGTCAAGTAATATCCATTGTTGGAATAATCTCATGAATATTATTCTTTAAATTTTAGCTGTTTTACTTAATTAGTCTGAATTTTCTCTTTGTTATTTTCATCTGTTAGATACCTCTGAATTATTTATAGCATTTGCTTCGACTACTGAATTGATGAAGTCATATATTAGCTTAGGTACAAATAACATGAAAGTCAAATATATTCTTAATAACAAGTTAAAAGAAAGACATATCTGCATTTGAAGTTCGATTTTTCGTGTTTAAGCAGTTGCTGTAGCAGTGGACTGTTATGTTGGATGAGTAATACGGGAAGATGTTATGTTCCTACATATTCATTCACTTCGACTTAAATGCGTGTTCATCCTTGTAATGAAAATTGAACATGAATGCTCAAGTGATGCCTGAACCTCGAGGAGGTGGCAACTTTGTGATAATGAGTTGATTTTAAACATCAAAGCATGAGTTGATTAGATCTATAAAGGCGAAAGACAGAAAAATGTGATCCTTCAATACAATTAGTCTCTCAGTTTTCTTTGCTTGTGCATCATTTTTTTATTTGATCACTACACCTTTATCTTGAGTCGAAGATCTACGGAAACAGCCTCTCTACTACTTTGGTTATTTTCCATCTCTTCCTATTTGAACGATGGAATTTCCCTCGTTAACTTAATGTGAAAAGTCTTGGAAAACAGCACAAGAGACAACTAATCGGAAATTTCTCTGCAGGTGGAATGATCTTCACCAAGGTATTCAAAACATAATAATTAAGCAGGAAATGAAGGACTTAAATCATGTCTTTAATTATTGTTCATTTTTTTCCTCACTTGACTTAGTCAAGCAATAGTTTCTACCATTTGAAATTTCTAAGAAGTTCTGCAGAAAATTTTTCTACATAATGGAACCAATTTCACATCATCTTGTGTAACACACACTGCAGAGATAGTTAATGACTTCGAAATGAACACAACATCTAGAAAAAATTAGAGGACATAGAGAGTATTATTTTGTTAAGTCTTCTCCATCCTCTAACAAGTCTTGTACTGGAACACTACAAAATTGGCTTAAAGTCTTACAAGTCATCGTCCGCTAGTTACAATACTGTATCACTTTTTTCCTTAGGTGTAATGGAATATTGATGGATTTTCCCTTATTAGCTTAATAATGTGAAAAATTATTGTGTACCTAACAAGTTTGAAAATAGCAGAAGAGACAACTAATCACTCACTCAGATTGACTTTTTCTGATTGTATAGATTTCATGGAAAAATTGCACCAAAATTTATTGTATTCGTACAACTTGATTTGGCTTGATTAATGTGTCCCTTCTTGTCATATGTAAGATGAAATGGAGTAACATCATCATGTCATTATTATTTTCTAAATTGAACCGTGTCATATTTGTCCTTTTTCCCACCTGTAGTCTTTGTAGAATTGGCTTAAAGACTTTGGTGGAATACTGACGGAGTTTCCATCAATATTCCTAACGAGTCTTGTGGAAATCATCATCAACATATATATCATCATATATAGTGGGAAGCTCCAAAATGCAAAGTTGAATTACCATTTTACCCCTATACTATATAAAAATATTATAAATTATATATTAATTAATTATTAATTATTAATCCAACTCAAAAGTTAATTTTTTACTTATCAATTATGAGTTATGTCTCTTCAATGGCTTAATTCCATTTTCCAGCAACCATACAACTTCAGCTATTTAAATCGTATATTGTTTTCAAAGCATTTAGTAAGTTTTCCGTATTAAATTAAATATTTTATGTTTTCAAAGCATTTAGTTAGTTTTCCGTAGTAAATTAAATATTTTTAGTTTTCTAATCATTTAACTAATTGAATGGTATAACTAATGCATAGACTCTGAATATGAATAGTTATTTTCATTCTCTATATATGTATTGTAAATTAATTATCAATTTTTTACTTCTAATTCTTTTTATAGTTTTCTCTTGTATTTGCTTAGCCTTAATTTTTATTTATTTTTCTTTGCTTCAGATCTTATCTTGCAATTGTAAACTCTTCCCTTCTCCATCGAATCATCAGGTACATAATAGATATGATAGTCATATCATTGGAATTATGCTTAGTCATGAAGAAAGTAAACATACATTAGACAAATTCACATGAAATGGGTCCAAATAGAGTGAAATGAATAGTGAGAATGCATACGCCGACTCTAAGAAGCATGTAATTGAGGTATGATTGTAATGAGATTAAAAAGAGTAATAGAAGCAGATGAATCGTTGTAGCCGATAAGTAACTGCTAACAAACTGATATACAAAATGGGACACACGTACAACGCACGTGTACAAAAACTAGTATATAGATAAGTGTTAAAAAACACATCTAAACTATTCCTTTTTTGAAATATACATATAACTTTTTAAAAAGGTTTCATCCATTAGTATGAGGTACATTCGTAAAACGTGTTCCCAGAGATTAGTGTGTATATACATATGGATAATGTTGATTGATTTGTAAGAAGAAAACATCCTGTTATTTGCTGAATACAAAAGGCAAGATGGTGAGTCTCTTTTTCTTTTATTCGTTTCTTTGTTTATTGTTGCTAATAAGTCCATGTTTTTCTTCTTCCTTTGAGCATCATCTTTGCTCTCCCACGGAAGCTTATGCTTTGCTTCAGTTCAAACAATCCTTTCAAATTTCCGACAACTTTTGTTGTTGGGATTATGAATCCAGGCATTATGATTAGCCAAGAACAAAGGGTGTGCTTGGTATGAAAGAAAATATTTTTCAGAAAATGTTTTCCAATTTTCTCATGTTTGGTTGGGTTAAATGTTTTCCAAATCAACTCATTTTCCTCAAATTTAAGGAAAACGACTTCCCTTCAAAACTTAAGAAAACCATTTTCCAAAACTCTCTTTCAACTTCAAAATTTCATTTTTTCACCCCTACCCTCGACCCCCACTCCACCCACCCCCTACTAGCCCCCTCCCCCAAACCCCCCAAAATCCCTCCCCAAAAAAAAAAAATTAAGTTTATTTTTAAAAATTATTTCAATTTCAAAAATTATTTTCTACTGTAGTAAAATAAAAGATATTTCTCAAAAATATTTTTCATTCATAAATCAAATACTAAAAATCTTTTCCGAAATTATTTTCTACTCACTAACCAAACATGAAAAAATAAGTAAAAACTCTACTTGTTTTCCAGGAAAACATTTTTCTTCATACCAAACACACCCAAAGTCTTGGAATGAGAGTAGGGATTGTTGCACTTGGGATGGAGTCACTTGTCACATGTTAACTGGTCATGTTATCGGGTTGGACCTTAGTTGCAGTCAGCTTGGTGGAAGTATTCATCCCAACAACAGCCTCTTCCAACTTCATCATCTCCACACACTAAACATTGCTTACAATGACTTTTGTCCTTCTTCGATCCCACATAACATTGGCCGATTGAGGAATTTGAGGTATCTCAACCTTTCATGGTCTTCCTTTGATGGAAAAATCCCAACAGAAATCTCATATCTTTCCAATTTGGTTTCACTTCATCTTTCTGGTTATGATTTACAACTTGCTGAGAGAACATTTGAAACAATGCTTCACAACTTCACAAATCTGTAGTTACTATCTCTCTCTCTTGTCGACATCTCATCTCCGATACCTATAAATATTTCTTCTTCCTCCTTTAAGGTACATGGATCTTACGGTAACCAATTTGCGAGGTGTTCTCACACAGAGCTTTTTCCTTCAGCCAAACTTGGAGAATCTCAAATTGGGTGATAACCGTCTTCTCAAAGGAGTTTTACCAAAGATCCACCCGAGCAACACTCTGTTAAAGTTGGATATTTCATTCACAGGAATATTCGGTGAGCTACCTGATTCAATTGGCATCTTGAGTTCCTTGAATTACTTGAACCTCCATGGATGTCAATTCTCTGGTCACATTCCTGATTCCATTGGCAACCTAACCCAAATTAGGGAGTTGTGGTTTTGGGGTAATCGTTTCACTGGCCATATTCCTTCAACAATCTCTAAATTGAAGCACCTCACACGTTTAGATCTTCCGTCCAACTCATTTTCAGGTGAAATTCCCGACGTTATCTCTAACCTCCAACAGTTACGTTGTTTTGATCTTTCTGATAACTGTTGACACCCAATTTTGGACCTCCACAATATAAATTAATCATTTCGAGCTTCCTCAATTTCAAACGATTTAAGATAATT
Source organism: Solanum chiquidenum (assembly GCA_029582725.1). Classification (NCBI taxonomy): domain Eukaryota; kingdom Viridiplantae; phylum Streptophyta; class Magnoliopsida; order Solanales; family Solanaceae; genus Solanum; species Solanum chiquidenum. The sequence goes on along the minus strand of JAJOOS010017268.1, from coordinate 2,134 downwards.
AGTTTTATAAAATTTCAAAAAAAAAATATAATAATAATATAGTTTGCCAGTTATTTAAAATAGTTTTGTCACTTTTTTTTATTATTATTATTTTCATAATCATGTATATAATTAGTATATTTTATGATTATTCGAAAATGGTCTCAAAAAGATTTTGTTAAATATTTGGTTCATTAGTTTAGTTATACAATAGTTTATATTTCAAATTATTTAGTTTATATTTGAGTTAACTATTTTATTTCGTTAATATTAGGAAGCTCGTTGATTAATTATATTAATTCGTCTTACTTATTTATTAGTCGGGTTTGCTAAGTAAATTCAATTTGGCTAAGTTTTAACTCTAAATGGTTATTGCAATTTTTAACTATTCTCTAATCTTACTTCAAGCTTATTTAAATAATCACCTGGGGCCCTTTATTCTTGATTACATTCTCAGCCTACCAAGCCCATACAATACAACAACATACGTAATTCCCATCCCAATCCATTACATACAGCAGCAGTCCAGCGAATTCCCAGCCCATAACTCCTTATACCCGGCCCATTTCCAATTCTAAAAGAACCCAGCAACTTCCAAACGTCAAACACCATCGGTAGCTTCCATCTTCACGGCAATACACGGCGTGAAAATGGAAAATAAATGGAAAGCAGCAGCCACCGTGAGCAGTACACTGTGCTTCTCTTGTCCTCATCCTCGACGTCCCTTTCAGCTTGTACAAGTCGTAGCAAGCACGCGTCTTACTCCCTTTCCTTTTTTGGAATGAGACGATTTTTTCAGAGAAAGGGTGTTTAGCTTGAATGGTGAAAGAATTTTGATTTTTGAATTTGGAATTGGGCCTTGTTTTGTCCGATTTTTGGTCCATTTTCCCCATTTTCTACCCTAATTTTCCTTCTATAAATATCCCTCTTATCATTGTGTGGGGGGAGGGAGGAGGGAGTGGGAAAATTTTGAACGGAGAAAGAGAGTAACTTAGGCAATTAGACATAAAAATGCATACGAAATACATTCTTGAAAGGGGGGGTTTTTTTTTTTGGGGGCTTTTGTTTTGGAGTGAACAAAAAAATTCTGTTTAAGAAGTTTGAGTATTCCTTTGGTGGAAAAAATTTTCTTGGTTGTTCTTCGCTGAGAGACGTTTGGAGAGAAATAACCATCAGGATATAGTTAATATAAATATATAAGAGATATAGGAATTACAGCTGAAACGGAAGAGAGAACCATTTTATCCAAGTTTCACCCACTTCTGCTTGTTCGTCGGATTCTCTTTTAAGGCTTTAGATTGCCGGTGTTAGAAGAAGTTCGTTGTCTCCAGCTCGTTTTGTCTCAAATCGCTGCTCCGAAGAAGGTAATTTCTTTCCACTCTGATTTGTTATTTAGTTTCCTAGCCTATAGTTGAAATGTTATGGTTTGTGTGAATCGATACCCACAGTTACGTTTTCATCTCGATATTGAATGCGATGTGCTTGGCGAGGATTTAGTTTTCCTATTCTGATAATAAAAACACAATATCGGTCTGCTGTATTGATAATGTTTTGGTCTATTAGAGTGTTTCGTAGCAGTGTGTGCATTTCGTTTCACTTTGATCCTGCTATGCGTGTTACATTGCATCTTGGTATATTTCGAGAATAAAATTTCCTAGTTTATGTTGATCTAGCAGTCTGGTGCAGGGAAAATAAAGAAGTTAGGTACCTTATTAATTGTTACATAGTAGGTTACCCAATGCTATATATTATGTGCTATGTTTAGGTACACTGGAATAAAAAATATAGCTATACATTAACATTAATTAGGTTATGTGGTGATAAGCTATATGTGTTTACTAGTATATATATAAAGTAAATTCATTAAGTATTATTGGCCTAACTGTTGGATAAAATTAGAAACATATAGTTAATTTACGAAAAGTTATAAATATTCATTTCAAAGAGTTGAGGTATGTGATCAAATTTTTAAAAAAGAAATTAAATGAAGTTTTGAATATTGGCAAAATTCATTTTTTTTGAAAAGTCAAATATAGTTGCTTTAGTATTTAACAAAAAATATTTTAATACATGACCTCTATATATTATATATGTGTTAAATCAAAATAAAGTTTGAATTGACAGGTGCTACTTTACGTTATTTTATATTATTAAA
>JAJOOS010017267.1:0-15410 GCA_029582725.1 Solanum chiquidenum | reverse complement strand
CTAATTCTTATGTTTATTTTATTTTGATTTCTCATAAATTTTCTTCTCTTTAATAAACTTAAGAGGGAAGTTCTATTTTTAAGCTAAATAAGAAAATAGTTATATTTTTAAATACACATGGTACTTATCATGGGAATACATAAACAAAAATATTTTAGTTAAATAAAATAAAAGTTTTATTTTAAAAAATGAATAACTAAAGCTCACAAAGAAAAGTTTAAAAAGTTTAAATAAAGTGAAGGGTAATTTTGTAAACAAACAACTTGTTCTTAAAATTTATCAATATATATTATTTTGAATATAACAAACCAAACACTCAATAAGAAATAATCTCAGGATAACTTATCCCATCATAACTAATCCCAACATAACTTATCCCAACATAACTTATCCCATCATAACTCATATTCAAACCAAACGACCCCTAAGAGTCCTTATTTACATAAGCTTGTACTCTTATCAGAGTCCTAGTAATACATTGTACTATATATAACATTATATATAATATAGAAGGCTCTGACGTAGAGCTCATCTTGAGAGAATATTATTCTACACAATGGATACATGCAGAGGCGTATCCAGAATTTTGAGATAATGGGTGCATTGTTATAAAAAAATTGATCTAAATTTGATCGGTTCGACATTTAGTTTTTTACCATTGAAAACCGTTAAAATTTTAAAATAAAACAAGATAAATATAAAATTCAAATTTCTAACCTCGTGGAGAGGTGCACCCAATCATAATCGCACTATGTGATACTTCAAGTGTGGGTTCACACACTATGTTTCAATATTTTTTTAAAAATATAACACTACTATGTATGATCTCGGGAGGGGACCATGGGTTCACGTGAACCCAGTGACCCCTCCTTAGATACTCTTATGGATACATGATACGCTAGTGCCTACTGGATTGGTCTCACTCAATGGATTGATATTCTCAACTTTTTTTCATTTTTTGAGTCGAACCTTGAGGACAAGGTTCTTATGAAGGTCGGAAGTATTATTGTGAACCAAGCTGGACTATAAGGGCCTATGAGCTAGAATTTGTGGAGACTGATTCAGTTGAAATTATTGGGTCGAGAAAAATATTAGATAGTTTTATTTGGGATACATGTCCGATTAAGCTATTGATTAAAAAGGACTGTGTGTTAGAAAGAAGAGTTCTATGCGTATTTGTTGCAGCTTAGACTCATTATATTATCCCCCATCTTCGTTCTACGTTCTAGTTTCTCATCTCTTTCAGGCTACTTTCCTCCATTATTCTCATTTTTCGTCCTTATTATAGTAGAGTTTCCGGTGTGGTTGAAAAGAAGGAAACTAATTAATTCGTGGAGGGAAAGAAATTGAACTTTTATAGGAGCAGAGTGTCAACTGATGAGGGTCGCGCATTGGCTTTTGCTTCTTTTATACTTTTGGTGTAAGATAGAGTGTACATTATGTATATAGTTGGCTAGATCTTTGGGTGTATGTAGAGGTTTATGTACATATTTTGGGGGTGAGCCACTTACACTTCTGTAAATAGTTTTTGACAATATCAACTAAATGATAATTGATTTTTTTTAAGTGTTCTACATTGTTTGAACGATCTTCTGCACTTCGTACCGAAAGTCAAGATGGGGGTGAATTAAAATTCCCTTCAGTCGACTTCCTGAACCAGTCAGTCGACTCACCTGCACGTTAGTAAAACAGATATACAGAGATAGTAAAAGCAGTAAGTAAATGACACAGAGAGTTTTATACTGGTTCGGAACACCGATGTGGTGCCTACTTCTAGTCCCCTTGGGTTACAAGGGTTTCCCTAAGAGCTTGTTGATAACTTGGGTATTACAAAATGTTACAATTGAGAGCCTTGTCTGGTATGCAAATCAGATCTTCTTCTTCGACACAACCTCTACTTGTATAACCTACACTCATATCTTTCTTTCTCTTTTCTTTTCAATTGTTCACTCAAGTGTGTACAAAGTTTTATGAAAGATAAAAGAAAATTACAATATAAGTTCAAGTGAAGTGCGTACTTCACAACTAATGCTGAATGAGGTTTAAATAGATAGGCTTATGCTATTGTAAGGAAAACCCAAGGGTTTTTATCTCAATCAAGGATATGCTTGATTGATTCTTGAATCTCTTACTCATTTATTTCCTTTCTTTGGTTGCTTTAGGGATCAATACATAGCTTTTTTCTTCTTTGTACTTTACGTTTGGTTCCTTTTTGATGTCTTTGCCTACGAAGAGTATGAATAACTATTTAAGTGTCGTTTATCAAAATCAACTGCATCTATGGAGTTAACAATCTCCCTTTTTTTGATAATGACAATTAATTCACAATTTAGTATAATACTCTGAGAGACAATGAAACTTTCCTGATCTTTTTGTGTGTAGATCCCGTTGGTAATTGTAGCTCCCCCTATCTTCATGACTTCACTGTTGTGTTGGGTCTCCCTATCTGCATGAAAATTGTGGGAGCAAAAATTTCCCCTTTTTGCATAATCAAAAAGAAAATAAAATATACAGGGTAACGATAAAACATGAAATAGTAGATAATAACAGAGCAACACTTGTAAGGATAAATGTTATCAATACGCAGTCCAACAGACAGAGATATGACTGGAGTAGGAGGTCTGAACCATAACAGTAGGGTTGTTGTTTAGGGAGCTGACTCCACTCTTGAGAGAATCAACTTGTTGGATCAACTTGTTGACGGTGGATATTCCTTCCTTTTCAACAACTTGGTGAAGAGTCTCCAAACCACGTTCATCATTGTCCTGCAACACTAGGATAGCTAACTCTGCATAAATTTTTGTTGGTTTGATCGTTTCAACTCTAGCCTTTATAGAGTCCTTTTTCACCCATTTGTTTTCTACATACACATACTTCATACTAGAGAAAGTATGAGATTCATAAGTAGCATTAATAGCAACATGTGTAAACATAAGGAGATCCACTGAATACACAAGATGAGCAACCCATATGGCAAGCTTGTAGTGGGATTTGTGTCTTCAACATTTTTCTGCATGTATTCTTTGAACCATAACACCCAATTTGAAAAGCGGTACTTCTCAAGTAGGAAATATAGAACAAGCACATCCCAAGTAGAATTACTGCTTAGAAATTCTTTCCTGGAATAAGAGTGGTAGCAACAATATGCCCCAATATTTGTTGTTCAAAACAAGGAGATAAAGGTCCAAAATATGCCAAGTTCCACTGGTATTTTTCGATCATATTTGTCACCTGCAAAATTAGAGTCTAAATAATCAATTAAATGAGATAAGTGAGGATGCCATAGTCCCAAGTCTGTAGTTCTAATTAAATAGCGAAAGATTCACTTTGCGGCAGTAAAATGTGATTTGTTTGTAGCAGATTGAAATCGTGCACATTTGCAAACACTATACGTGATATCCGATCGACTTGCGGCGAGATAGAGAGTGATTTAATCATTCATCGATCTATGTCTTTTTCCAGGTGCATTTATTACAAGGCAAGTGGATGGACTCATGGGGGTTCCGAAGGCTTTTTCTTTTTTGAGGCCAAACTCCTTGATAAGTTCCTTCTTGGTTTTCGCTCGGATTGATCAAGTTCTTTCTTCATAGCTTGTTTCTAGGATTCATTTTCCATTGTTTCATTTATATGTTTTGGTTCAATTTGATAAACGAGTGCGATGGAGGCCTACTTTTTCAATGAAGCTCTAGTTTGCAGTGAATCATTTGGTTTCCCCATGATGAAGTCGTTTGGATAGCTAGCATCATGTCTCCATTCTCTGGGCATACCAATTTTATTAGTTGGAATAGTCGGCTCTATTTCTAGAATAGCTGACTCTTCTGCAGCTGTTTCAGCAGGGGCATCTTTCCATAATTCATATGGAGTTTTCATTAGTATGGGTCTGATGAGGCACCCATTTTTATCACAGAGTTCTTCACAAGATTTATCTTTGAATTCTCCACCATGATTACTATGAATTGTGGAAATAAAATATCATGCTTCTCTTTGGACTTTTCTACAAAACAAGTATCATTGACCTTGAACGAAGAACGAGTTTGCTTACCAAGATGACAAGCGTCACATATATGGTCCTTTTCGAATTTTATCTTTGGAAGCCCAATGACTAGTTCAAGTCTGGACAATTATTTTTTTAAAAGGAATGCATGCTGGCGTGACCAAGATTTCTATGCCATGACCAAGATTCATTTGATACTGCAGTTAGACATGTAAGTGTTGGCCAGTTAACGTTGTTTAGAACATAGATTTTATCAATACTTTCTCCAACGATTGTGATATTCTCGGTCATATGTCTGATAGTGCAAGTTATAGCATTGAATGAAACTTTGAATCCAACATCACATAGTTGACTGATGCTAAGCAAGTTGAGTTTAAGTCTCTTCACCAGGTATACTTCTATCTTTTACACTCATCAATCAGCTAAAAGACGACGGTTGCGAAGCAAAGGGTGAGGTAGCGCTTGCCATGGGAAGAAAGCTCTCACATTGACGGGAGGATTGGCAGGACGAAGATCCGACTGATAGATCACATGATAAGCTAAGAGTAATTGATCCAACTCCTACTACTTCTCCGTTTGCATTTTCTCTGAACCGTACATATCCTCCATCGTTTTTGTTATGAGTTTTGAAATTTTCTTTCTTTCTGCACATATGTCTGGAGCATCCACTATCTATTACCCACATTCCCTTTCTGTAGGTTCTTTGGTCTGCTCCTGCAAAACAAGTAGATTAATTTCTTTTTAGTACCCAAGTATTTTTGGGTCCTTGAGGGTTAGGATTAACAACTTTTGGTCTCCAAATCTATTTTCCAGAAGAAAATTTCTTATGATTAAAAGATTTGTGACCAATGTCACCACAAGTATAACAAGAGAAATTAACAGAATTTTCAGCAGATCGATAAGGAGAATTAGATATAGATCTGTTGGATCTGTTGGAACTTTGATTAGGAGATCTTCTCCTGTTGAAAACAGTTTTGTTAGATCTGAAAGAGCTATGACTAGGAGATTTTAGCTGCATTTTTACTTCTTCCAGTTATTCTTCTAGTAAGTCGACTTCAATCTGACTTGCTTTGAGAATAATATGTCAGTCTTTCTTTTCTTGAGCAATCTTATTGTATTCATTAATTACTTTCTGTAACTCATCAGTAACCATGTCCAAAGAGTCTTGTAAGTCATTACTGTTAGGATAGTTAAATGATCTTACCTCACTTGTTTCACCTAGTGCCATGAAATATATGTTGGCAGTTTTATCATGATCATCTTCGGGTGTTTCTCCTTGATCCCAGACTTTGAGACTTTTTGGATCTTCATTTCTTCGATTGTTACTCCTTCTCCGTTCTGGACAGTTTTGTTTTATATGTCCTGGTTTTCCATAGTAGTAGCAACGATCATCATTCCTTTCATTATTCTTAAAATCTTGTTGGGGTCTCTGTCTTTTTTGTCTAAGCATTTGTCTCACTCCTCAATGTATGAGAGTCATTCCTTCGTTTTGATATTCATCACCTTCTTCTCCGACTTCAGATGTCTTAGCAGTAAAGGCCATAGTTTTATTTTTATCATCTTTGATGTACCTATTAATATGGTTTTGCTCATAGGCCATCAGGTTGCCTCGAAGTTCATTGTACGTCATTTTCTGCAGATCTCCATTTTCAAGAATAGCAGCTTTAGTTTTCCTAGCTTTGGGAAGACTTCTGACGAGTTTTCTAACTTGTAGCCCATTTGAGTATACCATTCTAAGAGATTTGAGTTCGTAAACAATTTTGTTAAATCTCGCGAACATGTCTTCTATGTTTTCATCTTCGGCCATTTTGAATAATTCATATTCATTGACTAGTGAACTGATCAGAGCTTCATTTACCTTGGTGGTTCCTTCATAAGTTACCTTTAGTTTGTCCCACATTTCTTTTGTAGTTTCACATATTGATATCTTGTCGTATGCTCCCTTAACTGCATAATATTACAAACTTATAACTCTAGCGTTAGTTTGAATTACCTCTTATTGCTCATTTGTGATATCGAAGGATTTGGGATCAAATGACTTCTCAGTGTTATCTTTTTTGGTTAGTTCAGGAATAGGCTTTGGACCCTTCTTGATCACAATCCATGCTTAATGGTCATTCGAAAAGACAAAGATTATGAATCTATCTTTCCAGTGGGAGTAATTCTGGCCGTTAAAATACAGTGGTCAAGTTGAGGGATGTTCATCTTGAAGTATAGCACCAGGAATCTGATAGTGTGCTATTTGATCTTTGCTCACGTGTGGTTAAACACTTTACTAGTGAGACTTGCTCTGATACCAATTGAAAGTTAAGAGGGGGTGAACTAAAATTCCCTTCAGTCGACTTTCTGCACTGGTCAATCGACTCACATGTACGTTAGTAAAACAGATATACAGAGATAGTAAAAGCAGTAAGTAAATGACACAGAGAGTTTTATACTGGTTCGGAACATCGATGTGGTGTCTACTTCCAGTCCCCTTGGGTTACAAGGGTTTCCATAAGAGCTTGTTGAGAACTTGGGTGTTACAGAATGTTGCAATTGAGAGCCCTGACTTATATGCAAATCAGATATTCTTCTTCGACACAACCTCTACTTGTATAACCTACACTCAGATCTTTCTTTCTCTTTTCTTTTCAATTGTTCTGTAACACCCCGACTTTTCGAAACGTCTAAAATTACTCGTATCTCCGTGGAAAAACAAAGAGGGTGGGTAATAAATTAAGAATGATGAGGTATGCCCAATTTTAAGTGTTCAAGTATTGCATCTCAAGTTTTGAAGTTAGGTAAGTGGCAAAATAAAAGTTGGCGGAAGTTATCGTAAGTTCCTTTTTAAAGATTTCTCTGAAATTTCTGTCAAATGTCTCGGATATTTTCTCCCAATCTATAAGGAGTTATGGGGCCCACAACCTATCGAATCGAAAGTCTGCGAGTCTAGTTTCCAATGCATCAAACTGTTTGTTCATACGACTTCAGAATAGAGAGATATTTGCATTTTTGTGGGACTGCACAAGCAAGCACGTGAGGTGGGTCCCTAGGTCGGTGGAACTTTACATATATCTTCTTCTTCGAACCTTTTCTTCATTTTTTAGCTAATAACCAGCAAAATTAGAGAAACCCATTTTTAGGATCAACTTAAGTGTAGATTTTTTCGACCTAAGTCCTTGACGAAAGTTGTTGGGCTCATCATCGTGGTATAATTTATTTTATCGATTTCATAGCTTATCACACTTTAGTGTTGAGACAGAAAGTGTTTGGATATATTTGAAGGTTTTGAGGCGTATTACGAACTTATAATCAAAGTAAGACCCTTCTTTCATCGACTCTAGCTTTTATAAGCAGTAAATAGCAATTTGCGACGGAAATACATATCTTTTATCGTATTGTCATGGTATCTCTTATTTTTGTGTGTTGATTATGGTCCTACCTTGTTGTAGTATTGAGGGGGTTATGAGTAAAAGTCGTCAGGCCACGTGAATTCAGCGAAAAAGGTATGATAAGGCTATTCTCTTCTTACGACATGTTTCCTTAAAGCTTAGGAGCAATGTAATAGAGTTGTTATCGTTGTTATACCTGTAGCCATTATTGTTGATTGTTGGCTGCTCGAGTGGATGTAATTCTCTCTTATCAGGATTTTTATTCAGTAGTAGCGTCCCTATGTTGGACACGACTTAGAGGCTATTTGTATAGGTTGCTTATAACTAAATTGCTCGCTTTTAGCTGTTAGATTGTTATTGTTGCCCTTTGGGCTATTGCGGTTAGCTGCAAGAATGTGATCTATGCCTAGAAGGGTTATGTTCTGTCGACAGGGCTATATTGACACCTAGAAGGGCTATGAGTTGCCTACAGGGTAATATTGACGCCTAGAAGGGACTATGAGTTGCCTACGAGGCCATGTTGTTGCCTAAGAGGGCTATAAGTTGCATATATGCTATATTGATGCCTAAAAGAGCTATGTGCTTCCTACGGGGCTATACTATTGCCTAAGAGGGCTATGTGAATGCCTACGGGGCTAGGGGACTACAAATAGGGGTATATAGACTGATTGACACCTTCTGGGCTTATGGGGGCCTGGGTAGGTGGTCTTGTGTGTTGTTTGTACCTACCGAGCTTATGAGGGATTGGTTAGGTTGTTGTTTTGTTATTTTTGCTAAGTTTAGCAGGTCAGTATGCTTATCTTATTCTTGATTTATTTACCAGATTACTCCAGTATATTATAATACCTGCTCATAGTCTATTGTCTTTCATACTCTGTACATTATTTTGTACTGACGCCCCATTGCCTGGGGGCGCTACATTCATGCATGCAGGTCCTGACAAACGACCCAATAGACCTCATCTGCAGTAGGATTGACTTCTATCCGGTTGGCTAGCCCCTTTCCTCCGGAGCTGCCAGAGTTGGGAGGTTTGTTAGCTTTTGTTGTATATATTTTCATGGGTAGGCTGGGGCCCTGTCCCACCAATCTTTACTACTCTTAGAGGTTTGCAGACTAGTGTGTGAGGTTTATAGCTAGGTTGTGGCCATGATGGCCTAGTTTATTGGTTTGTTGAAGCTTGTTAGTTGTGTGATGCATTGTATTGATATACCTACTTTTAGTTTCGATATAGAGATCATGGTGGCCTCGACGGCCCAATCAAGACTTCTGTGCTAGTTGGTTATTTCTTTATATGAACTCTTAGGAGTAGCTATTTCTTTTATGGATCTGTTTATAGGAGCCTTGCGGGCCAATTTTAAGCCGACATATACTAGTTTGTTTTTTTGACTGCGTGTGACTGCCATGCGCTTATAGTAAATGATTCAGCAGGGTCGGCTCGAACTTGAGTTTTGGCATTAGGAGCCAGTTGCGCCCCTTGAATCTGGGGCGTGACATGTTCACTCAACTGTGTACAAAGTTTTATGAAAGATAAAAAAAGATTACAATATAAGTTCAAGTGAAGTGCATACTTCACAACTAAGGTTGAAGAAGGTTTAAATAGATAGGCTTATGCTCTTGTAAGGAAAACCCAAGGGTGTTTATCTCAATCAAGGATATTAATAAATTCCTTGATTGAGGCGATTTGTTGAATCATGTTCATATTATATATGTGCATGATAAAATTGCTTTGCTTCCTTCTTTGTGAAGATCTACTCTATTATTCTCAGATGACTTTTCTTCCTTCTCTTTGAAGCTTGCTGGATTCTTGGCTGGACTGCTGATTATTGATTTCGTCATATCAATCCAGATATGCTTGTCTTTGAAGCTTGCGTGATTCTTGGCATAATTGTTGAGACTTGATTTCATCATATCAATCAAGATATGGTTGATTGATTCTGGAAACTTTTACTCATTTCTTTCTTTTCTTCGGTTGCTTTAGGGATTCTTGGCATAATTGTTGAGACTTTATTTCATCATATCAATCAAGATATGCTTGATTGATTCTGGAATCTCTTACTCATTTCTTTCCTTTCTTTGGTTGCTTTAGGGATCAAGACATATCTCTTTTCTTCTTTGTGCTTTATGTTTGGTTCTTTTTTTATGTCTTTGCATGCGAAGAGTATGAATAATTGTTTAAGTGTCGTTTATCAAAATCAACTACATCTATGGAGTTAACACGTACCTCATGAGCTAGCTTTTGAAGTTAGTTTTAGTTCATCTCTTAACGAATATATTTGAAGAAGTTAACGACTTTGACTTAAAAAGTGTAAAAAAAATTACAACTCTTCATATATTTGTTGAGTAATAGATTTGGCTTTATGGAGTTTAGATTGTTTATTCTCTTATTAGTAAACATAGTCGCGCTTTGCGCAGTCATAAAAATATTACTATTATATATATTAAATAGATGGATTACAAACGTAATTTTTTCATTAGAATCGTCTTGATTGACGTTCTTTTTAACATTCAAGTGAAAAAAATTCCTCTTGTACACAAATTAAGTATAAAGACTTTCAGGTTTATGTAATGAAAAATAACAAAAGTTTTCTAGATTCATAGAAAGAAAATTAAGTATTTAATTGAAAACAATATTTGTTATTCTTATTTACTTAAATTGGACGATATTTTATAACCAAAAACCTCCCTGAAAAAATGAAAATCATTTCTTTTTATATAATTTTTTATTGGCGTTCTTTGGGCTTCTCTTATACATACTATTAATTAATTTGTCTATATTTAATTAGCTAATGAATTCTTAAATTCTACTATTTTTTTGTATTATCTAAGAGGTTGGCTAATGAAGAAATAAGTTAAAAAGTTATATAGAAGATGAAATGGGAAAATTCTCTTTTATTGGCTAAGCATGTCACACCATTTAAGACGAAAGAAGTTGTAATGAGTTAAATGTAGTATTGATAGTTGAAAGGTTTAATATGTTTAAATAAGATATAAGTTATAATTGTTTGAGTAAACAATGCAAGTTAATACTTAAAAATGAAAGAAAAGACCTCAACATAAATAATAAGTTTAAGAGAAGAAAACTGTGAAGTTACAAAAATAACGAAGAGTAATGGTCTTTCAATGTGGGCACTTGATCATGCCATTTCTACTAAATTTGCATTTGCCTTAATTTTCAGACTTTTGAAGTTAGAAAAAAAGTTTTTTTAAAAAAACTATAAAAAAAGATTAATACTATTTTAAGTCTTAGAGAATGTCGCATTATTGGGTCTAAGTTTATATGTATTTTTTTCTTTCACAGAACTAGTATATTAAAAAATATTAATCCCAAAAAGCATTTTGTAAAATATAAATTTTGAAATACTAATTCAATATAAAATCGAGATGTCATCAACACGTTTGTTTTTAACTATGAAGTAAGTAAATAAGAAAAAAATAATCATGACTACATCATAATTAAAAAGTCAATAATTTAAAGTTATCATTAGATATTTTTCTATCGAGTTAACATTTCAATGAACTTAAATAATATTGTTAAAATACATCTAACTATCAATCTGCAAGTACATGTCTCTCTCAATTCTAGACTAGATATTCCAAATAATTATTATCATACTATATGGAGTATCATTACTTTCAAATTTATTACACATTAAAAATAGGTTAAATAACCTACTATTTTATAGAGCATTATTGTATATTGTATATTCTCATTGACAAATTTATTACAATAAATTTACAAAAAAAAGAAAAAAAATTGCCCAATGATTCGCTCTATCACTTCAAGATCATTTTTTGTTGTCTTTGATAGACAAAATGTAAAATTTTATAGTAGCATCTTGTCCTTGGATGATACACCTTGTATTTGGAGAAATAACTATTTAAATTATTAAAATAAGCAACAATAAGTATATTTATACATATATTGTAAATCATTTAGACTTCTAATTTACCAAACTAATTTGATTATCCCACTTGATGAATCTTCACCACCATCACTGAACTTCATTCTTCATATCTTGATGAATTTGTACTAAATTGACCTGACCATTTTTTTTTGGTGAATCTTATATATTGCCTTTTTATTTTCTTTTCATCTTGATGAACATGTGTTTGAGATTACGACATAAGAAGAAATATTAAAGAAAATATCTAGGGAAAATACATTAAAAAAAAAAATTGAACTTGGCAGCATAATTTACTTTAACACTTAAACTATACGGGCGTTTAAATACCCCTTAACATATTTGAAGTGAATTAATATCACCCTAAAAATAAAATACCAGTCTCAATTTGGCAAGTGTATTACACACGCACCATGTCATTGACACATTAGAACCACATAAGAACCACATCATAGCCACATTGGAAATTCTCTAAAATTTGATTTTTGATTTTTTAAATTCATTTCTTTCTTTCCTTTTCAGAATATTTAAATACTAGTTAATCTTTAGTTCTTAATTAGTTTAAGAAAAATTGAAATCATTAGCAGTGATTTTTTTTCAATACTCAACGTCATTTACTGTCATTATCGATTGTCAGTGTTCTTCATTTTTATTATTTTTATATACTAATCAAGGTCTAATTCTTAACTAATTCAAGAAAAAACACATTTATTTGTAGTGATTTTTATTTTTATTTTAAAAAAAACTTTCTCTACCCATTGCTTCAATCGCCATTGTCAACCATTAACATTATAGATCGGTTGACAAAACCTCATCTTCTTTTATGCCCAAGTCTTTATTTTTCAAAAAAAATCATAACTTTTTAAGAAAAATCAAATCTCCAAAGTAAAGAGTAAAAATAATTTTGTGGGTCTTGAATGTGATTCTTTTTGTTTATGTGTTTAACGAGAAAATGTACTTTGAATGTAGAGTTTGAAGAAGGAGAAAGAGGATGGGGTGGGATGGGGATAGGGTGGTGGGGAGTTTGAGGAAGAAAAGACAAGCAGGTAGAGGGGGTAGGTGGGGTTTTCAGAAAGTGGGGTGGGGAGTTTGAAGAAGAAGAAGAATGGGGTTGTTTTTAAAAAAATAACTTAACGCGCTTTCAAAAAAAATTCTTTTCTTTTTTTGCCACGTCATCCGTTAGGATGGTATTAAATTCACGCGAAATGAAATTAGGGGAGTAAATAAACGTCTTATAATTTAAGTGTTAAAGTAAGTTATGCTACCAAATTCAAAGATGTTTTTATGTATTTTTCTAAATATCTATAATCTTCATCAAAGTGATGACCATAAGTTGTCACATCACCTATTTTATGTCATCTCTTTTGATTATTAACAACATGATTGATAAAGAAAATGAAGGACATTTTTTTAAAAAAAGAAAAGATAAATTGATTAAAAAAAAAAAAGAAGGGGAAAATGAATATGAGTAGCTAACAACTCCATGGAGGATTGTTATTTATAGATTGATTAATCATAAAAAAAATTAGGTAAAAGGAAGTTGAGAAGACATGATATTTATGCAGAGAACGCAAATAGATAAAGATTTTTTGTAACTCATGGAACATTATTAGATATAGTAAATATGATAATTTATTTAATTATTAAATGTATAATTGTTTAATGGAAAAAAAAGAGAAAAAAGAAATATATATATATATATGAATGGTGGTCGATGTCACATCACCTTGTTTATATCTAGCTTTATTATAAATATATAACATATCTTTCACTAGGGGATTCTGGAAATTTCATAAACAGTAAATATTAGGTCTTAAATAAGACTTTTTAGCTGCAATTTCACTTATTACAATTCACAATTACACTTTAATTTGCTACACATTGTATTTATTGTACTTTTTTGCGGAGAAAAAAAATATAAATACAAACTAACTAATTGCTTGAAACAAGGAACTGATCTTTTCTGTTATAGTAAATTAGCTGAAATCACTCCCTAAAAATCTTTTTGTTTCAAATTACACTCTGGTTGTTACAAAATCGAATACCCAAGCAAATTCGAATATCGATCAAATATACTCTGTTCCTCTTTAATTATGTTGTATTCATTTAAATTTGAATACAAAGTCACTTTTTGCTTCTGACTATAAAGTGCTTATTTCTCATATTGAACAAGTCATACTTATTTTTTAAAATATCAAGCTCTCTGTAAATTAAAATTTTCTTAGTCACATGAATTTTTTCTCAATAGTTAATTTCATGTATTTAACTCAGCATTTCAGACGCAAAAGAAGCACCAAACTATTTACCACGATCAACATTTTTAGTAACTTTCTATTTAATTTTTAAACTTAATTTTATAATTCAAACACAATATTGTTTAAATACATATATTCATGTCTTGTATATATTTTTTATATATATGCTAAAGCTAATTTTTTGAAAAGGAAAATAGAGAATATTTCAAGCTAGCGTTTGACCTTAAATTTTGAGAGTAGATATTGAAAATTTACCTTTAAAAATCTGTTTGATCATGAAATTTTATTAGACTCGGCACATCTTATACTCAAATATTTTCAAGCTTGACTAGTTTGTGGATTTTCGAGATTACAATGGTCACATTATTGTTGTTTTATGTTTAGTTTCCAATTTCCACAAACTATTTTAGTATTCCAACTTGAAGAATTTTCCATGAACTCAAAACTCCAATATATTCCAATTATATACGTAGTCTTCTTTTTCCAACTGTACACGTGACACCCAATAACTGATCTGGAGGCTTCGTTACGTGACTCTCACTAACCACCCTTATTGGTTGGGAATAAGTATTTCCGAAATTAATTATTTCAAAATAAGTTATTGTACCATGATAACTTATCTCATAACTATAATATCAATGATAAAATAAATAATTTAAAAATTACCTAATATCTCGAATTACTTGTGCAGTCATAGTCGAAAGCCACTTCCCTCCTTTGATAAATAGGCTGCTTCTACTCAAATTTCCTCAAAATACTCTCATCTTTTTTCTCTATGGATTCTCTAGCTCTCTTCGCCACTGCTTCTCTTATTGCCGTTAGCCTTTACTGGTTCGTATGCATCCTTGGCTCCGCCGAGCAAAAGGGCAAACGCGCTGTTGAACTCTCCGGTGGATCTATCGCCAAAGAGAAAGTTCAAGACAAATACAAACAATACTGGTCTTTCTTCAGTCGTCCTAAAGAAATCGAAACTACCGAAAATGTCCCTGCTTTTGTAGACACTTTCTACAATCTCGTTACTGATATTTACGAATGGGGATGGGGTCAATCTTTTCATTTTTCCCCTTCTATCCCTGGAAAATCTGATCGTGAATGCACACGCATTCACGAAGAGAGGGCTGTGGATATGCTAGGTGTAAAGCCCGGATCCCGAATTCTAGATGCGGGCTGCGGGGTTGGCGGGCCTATGCGGGCCATTGCAGCCCATTCAGGTGCTAATATTGTTGGCATCACTATTAATGAGTATCAAGTAAATAGGGCTCGACTCCACAATAAGAAAGCAGGCCTTGACTCATTATGTGAAGTTGTGTGTGGAAATTTTCTACAAATGCCTTTTGATGACAACAGTTTTGATGGAGTTTATGCAATTGAAGCAACATGTCATGCACCAAAACTCGAAGATGTGTACAGAGAGATATACAGGGTATTAAAACCCGGATCCCTGTACGTTTCATATGAATGGGTTACAACTGAATTGTTCAATTCGGATGATCCCGAACAGGTGAAGATTATTCATGGTATTGAAAGGGGCGATGCCTTGCCTGGATTGAGAAAATATAGTGATATATTTCAGGTTGCTAAGAAAGTGGGATTCGAAGTTGTTGATGAGAAAGATTTAGCTAAGCCACCATCGAACCCATGGTGGACGAGGCTGCAGATGGGGAAAATTGCATATTGGAGAAATCATATTGTGGTTACAGTGCTTTCTTGGCTTGGAATTGCACCTAAGGGTACAGTAGATGTGCACAAGATGTTGGTTGAAACAGCTGATTATTTGGCTAAAGGTGGCGAGAAAGGGATTTTTAGTCCTATGCATATGATTCTCTGCAGAAAGCCTGAAGAAAACTAGACAGCCATCTTCAGATTAGTAATTCCAATCGAGTAC
>JAJOOS010017266.1:0-26184 GCA_029582725.1 Solanum chiquidenum | reverse complement strand
ATGCTCCCCACCCCTCAACCCCATGGTAGTGTTGTTCTGCCCATTCCCAGTGTTTCCCCTAAAGTATTTCATAACAAGCAAAGAAATGATGCGAATAATAAGCAAGGAATTGACTCAATTCTCCACCAATCCCACCCCATTAATAATTATGTTGTTTTATTCGAGTATTTTGGAGGTGTGAAAGGGGGTATGCAGGAGAAAATCACTAATTTGCAGGAAGGGGAACCAAAAGGGGATGGTAGTTCACTAGTTCTAATGTGGATGACCCTAGAATTGACCTTAGAGCTCCTGCTGCCACAACTTATCAAGCTCCTATAATACAAGGTAACATCAACAACAAGATCAACATGACAACTCAGAATGACACTCATAATCTGAGTCCAATTTTGATTGAAGATATAAACCCTGAAGATTCTCTAGATTATGAGTCTACGGAGGGTGAGGTGAACTCAGGAAGGGTTGAGGTTAATGCTCTAGTTCAACAAGAAAAAGGGAATCCTGTGTATAAAGAAGTTGATTCAAGGGGTCATTTTTAGACATCAACTCAGACCATGAGTGGAAGGTTAACCAAATAAAGAGAACTCTAATGTTGTTTCACATCAGTCTTGATGGGGTGGGTGAAGGGACTCATATAGAAACACTATTGAAAAGCAAGGGCTTAAATAATAAAGCTTTAGAGCAGTTGAGTCAGAAGAAAAGAAAAGCTAATAGAAGAAGATAGGAAAATTAGCTCTTGAGGAAGAAAAAAATAAGGGAAAACAATAATTTTTAGCCCAGAAAAAGGGTTCTCCAGCTAGTTTAAAGGAAAAATGCACCATCAACACAATCCCTGAGAGTACTGATAATGACCATGATCCTCTAAAAGAGTACAAAGTGGTTCACTATGAAGATGAATTGGATAAAGATATGCTACCTGTGAATGATCAAGAATAATCTTAATTAGGGTGTAGGCTCTAAGGTTTAGGTTTTTTGGTTTAGGTTTAGGACCTAAGCTTTAGGGTTTAGAGTTTATGATTTAGGACCTATGGATTAGAGTTTAGGATTTAGTGTTTCGATTTTAGGGTCTAGGCCTTTAGAGTTTAGGGTTTATGCCATAAGGTTTAGGGATTAGGGTTTAGGGTTTGATCAAATAGTTTTGGGTTTAGGGTTTATACGTAAGGTTGGGGTTTAGATTTTAGGCCCTAAGGTTTAGGGTTTAGTCCCTAGGGTGTAGGGTTTAAGCCCTAAGGTTTATTGCTTAGGATTTAGGCCCTAAGGTTTAAGGTTTCAAATTTAGGTTTTAGGGTTTAGGCCCTTAAGTTTAGGATTTAGAGTTTTGGCCCTAAGGTTTAGGATTTATGATTTATGGTTAAGAGTTTAGGCCCTAAGGTTTATCATTTAGGGTTTAGGCCCTAAGGTTTAAGGTTTAAGATTTATGTTCAGGGTTTAGGCCCTAAAGTATAGGGTTGAGGGTTTAAACCCTAAGGTTTAGGGCTTAGGTTTTAAGATTTATTGTTTAGGCTTTAGGGTATATTGTTTAGTGTTTCGGGTTAAGGCCCAAAGGTTTAGAGTTTATGCGCTAAGACTTAGGATTTAGAGTTTAGGCCTTAAGGTTTAGAG
Source organism: Solanum chiquidenum (assembly GCA_029582725.1). NCBI lineage: Eukaryota > Viridiplantae > Streptophyta > Magnoliopsida > Solanales > Solanaceae > Solanum > Solanum chiquidenum. The sequence continues at coordinate 24,585 of JAJOOS010017266.1, read as the reverse complement.
TTTAGGTCCTAAGGTTTAGGGTTTAGAGGTTACAATTTAGAGTTTAGGCCCTACAATTAGGGTTTAGTCCTTAGGGTCTAGGGTTTAGGGTTTAAGGTTCTAGGTTTTAAGGTCTAGGGTTTAAGGATTAGGCTTAAGGTTTAAAGTTTAGGATTTAGGGTTTAGGCCCTAAGGTTTAAGGTTTCGGGTTTATGGTTTATATTTTAGGGTTTGGCCACAAGGTTTAGGGTTTAGGGTCTAGGCTCTAAGGTTTAAGGTTTATGATATATGGTTTAATATTTAGGCCCTAAGGCTTAGGGTTAAGGGTTTAGGCCCTAAGGTGTAGTGACATTAGATGATGCATACCTAAGGCTTAGGGTTAAGGGTTTAGACCCTAAGGTGTAGTGACATTAGATGAGCATATGCATCTTCATTTTCTTGCACTTATTTCGGTTGTTTAGTAGAAGTAAGACGTGGTGCAATCAAAACTCTTACAAGATTTGTGTGCAGGTTGGTGTAGAAGGGACTAAAGGAATGCTTCTAAGTTTCATTGTTTCCATTTGATTGCTTGTTTTCCTAAACTCTTTTCCTTTTCTCTTCATTTCCATGTTGCAGGTTATACTGGACACATGTCTTCGCTTGTGCATCAGTTGAAGCAAATATTTTGACAAAGATCCACTATTTGTGGGTTTTGATGTTGACTCTAGTGAATACACTCTCAGATATCAAATTCCGGCCCATATGTATCTACACTCGCACACACTTATATAGAAGTGAACCTTGACCTCTGATTTATTACCTTGGAGTGTATACTAATTGCAGCTTCTACTTCCTTTTACTGAGTTTGACACAAATGACTGGAAAATTGTGAAGCAAACATTAAAATTTAAATCATTATATTAGTGTTGCAATTGCAGTCAATATTGCAAGAGTTATTCTCATGTCTGTCTAAACTTCATTTTGAATGCAATTTCTTTCCTTATGTCATGAACAATTGCTAGTCGATTCTACTACTGTTGTTTTTGAAAACTCGTTTGATTTTATCTTATCATTTCTTACCTTATCCTTTCTATTTTAATTCTAAAGCAGATTGAATTGTGAGTTTTTGTACCTGATAAAAGTTTTGTACTAAGTGATTTATGCAATACTTTCTTCAAATTTGTGTTGATAAATTGTGGGTGCTCCCTTCCGTTCAAATATGCTATTGATGCACTTTGTTGCCTAGCTCATGCTCTTGGAGAGGACGTCATCATTTTTATTTTTTCTATTAACAAGCTTATGGTTAAACATAGGTTGCAGGTCTGCATTGATATTTAGGGTTCTCCCTATCAATACTATGGAATTATGAAGGCTTATACTTTATGTTCTTGATACAATAATTTTTCATATACAGCACAAGGAATTTGAAGAAATCCAGGGACGACAGGAATTACACAAGCCACTGATTTTTGGAAGCACCACAGCTCAGAGATTAAATCGGTGGCTGTCGGTTGAGGTCATCAGTGATCCTTTAAGTGATGGAGAGAGTGACCTCTATGAGGTTAGGACCGACATGCAGAAGCAGCTCAAGCTTAGAGTGATGCAGTTTCAGAGAGTCCCTCGTATTCTCTTTTGATATTTGGACTGTCAGAACACAATATCATTTTCAGTTGGTGGTGCCTCCCTTGTAGTAATTTTATTGATTGTTTCTGCATGCAGTGATTGTGCCCTTGTCGAGCGTGCTTTTCTTTCTTTGTTATGGATTGGTGTGCCTTTGTCGGGATTTGATATTGTGCTGGATTGGTGTATTTTAGTTTTTGATTTGTAGTTTGTAGCTTCTTTGTTTTTGTTTCAATAATAAGATTTGGATCGATGATGCCCGATGAGGGATAGAAGGTGACGACTTTCTTAGGGGTAAATCATCGATTGCTTGTGAGTGTTTGATTGTGGCGAAGTCTAAGTAGTTGTTCCTAAATAGATCCTGATGATAGGTTGGTTGACGACTTTCTTAAGGGCAAACAACTCTTTTTGTGACTTTTGATTCGTTAGCGGTTAAACTATTCAATACTACTTGTATTTTGAAAAGGAAGTAAGACTTTGAACCATCTTGATTGATTTGTAGGCCATGTGTGGTGAGTTGTTGAATAATGCATTGTGTTTGCTTGTGTCACCTAGAACTTGCCCGGTTGGTCTTGAAATGTTGATCTTGATTGAGTTTTGTTGGAGAAATGATCTTAGGCTTTTTGTGATGTTCTTGAAGTTCTAAAACTCCCACCTTTGTACTAAATATATCCTTAGTTGTCCCCTTTGAGCCTAATCCTTTTTATTGGCTACCACATTACAAGCCTTATCCTTTTTGAAAAAACCCTTTTTTGAAGGATGGATGGAAAGTCCTAAAGAAAGAAAAAACTTTGAAAAAGAAAGAAGGAAAATGAATAAATGAGACTTGAATTCTCCCAAAGTTGAAAATGGTTGCATGTGGGGGATCTAGAGTGGAAATAAGAAAAGAAAAATAAAAAGTAGTGTGGAATGTGCATGGGTTTGAAAAGTGCCGAAAAATTGTTGCATGTGGGGAATCTAGAGTGGAAATAAGAAAAGAAAAATGAAAAGTAGTGTGGAATGTGAATGGGTTTGAAAAGTGGCGAAAAATATTTGCATGTGGGGTATCTAGAGTGGAAATAAGAAAAGAAAAATGAAAAGTAGTGTGGGATGTGCATGTGTTTGAAAAGTGAAGAAAGTTGGAAATGATAAGTTGTGTAGTGTTCAAGGAAGGTGTAGTCACTTATACCTAAATGATATCCTAACCTTCCCTAAGCCTACATTACAAGCTTAGCAAAGTCCTTTGAGATTTCTAACCAAATGGAGTTGAGTCAATGTTGATTGAAAATATGGGCAAGCCTATGGTGTGACATTTGTGTGCATGAGATGATCCTTTGTGAGTTTGAGTGTTGCATCTTTGTCCCCATTTTTTTATATGTGTGTGGTTCTGGAATACTTCTTTCTTGTGTGGGAGCTTGCTGATAGATTTCCTAAGTTGGTCTCAACTAATATTGCTTAATCCCACATTTGTGAGGTGAATCTTATAAGATTAGAAATTTTCTTGTTGGGTAAGTTGGTCATAGGCTTTTGGTGATAGTGAAGTTGAAGAGAGTTGTACCGTAATTACCAGCTTCATTAATGATGTCTCTCCATCTTACCGTTAAATTTCTTTATCAGCTGCTAACATATTTCATCACTGTAACCTATATCTACAGGAATATCTTAATCTAGAGATACTATCTCATTTTTCAATGCATGTGACAAGTGTATCTAAGGTTATTAAGCATTTTCTAACCGTGTGAAGGAATAACGGTGCAAATGTTGCATGTTTGTTCCTAGAGGAACTAGAAAGGGTGAGCTTCGCTACTTGTTAACTGAGATGATTCCTGCTTTATTTTTATCAATCGGCAGGTTGACCTTCCAATTTCTAGTGAACATAATGTTGAAATTGCTGAAGAGAAGTCTTACTGCAAAAAATGATTGGCTCAATATCTGAAGGAGTTTCATACTAAGACAGTAATTTGTCCTCTGTAAAGCTGCAGTACTATAGTTTTTATTTTAGTTTGGCTAATTGTACTTTCCAGGCAGAGCTTATGGAACATGATGAGAGACCCCTTCTATAGATATCCGTCTGCTGGGTGCTCTAGCGGAGAAGGTCGGTTTATTCTGACATTGTGCAGTTGATTATATACCTTATGCTGTTATTAGTTAAGTAGTAACCATAATGAGCTCTTCCTCTCAGTGTGGAGCATTTGCAAAGGCCCTACACTACAAGGAAATGGAATTTGAAGGCGCACTTACAAATAGGAGGGATGCATATCCTGTTACTGTAGTTGAAGCTCTAATCCATATAAATAATCAATTACATGAATATGAGATCTTGATTTCTTAGTTGTTTGTTGCAGCTTACATATGTTCCTTACTGACTTTCTGGTGATTAACTTAATCATGCTTGACATCTTCAGGCAGGGGTTGGAATATTAACATATTGCTCAACAACATTTGGGGGTTCAGTTGAAGGAGTCATGGTACTGTTGATTATTGCATTCTGTCGTACTATTTTAATTGCAGCTCATCTTTTCCTGTTAATCTTAGTGAGTTACTATTGGTTGCACAAGGTTTAACGTGAAATAGTGGTCTCAAATGTATCTTCTCCTTCACTGATGCCATTGTTATTTGTCGATTTTTAAGGTATGAGAAGTTGCAATGCTGGGAAGACGCTCTTAAAGCATACACTGCTAAGGCGTCACAGTATTATTTATTCGTATTGTATGCTCTTTATTTTGACGATGACGATCCGAATCCTTCTTTGTGGACGCCAGTTGAGCCAGCAACTCGACTGGAAATGGCACCAATGGTTTGTCAACTTATATGTAATTTCTGATAGCTTTTCTTATTTCGGTAAATCATAGTGAATGCATGTTTTGGACTAGTTTAGGCTACTAATGCTGCCCGAAACATGGGTGACTGGGATCAGATGGCAGAATATGTTTCTTGGCTTGATGATGGTGATGAAACCAAACTCTTGAGTCAACGGAAATACTTCTTCTAGCGGTGATGGAAGCAGTAATGGCACCTTTTTTAGGACCGTTCTTCTAGTTCATCGAGGGAAGGTAGTCTGTCCATTTTTCACTCATTCATTAGTTTTGATGTTGTGACATGCTCTGCTTTAGTGTAATCTTTGTACTTGCACCCCTTCTTCCATCAGTACGACGAAGCATGTGAATATGTTGAAAGAGCAAGGAAATGTTTGGCAACAGAGCTTGTTGCACTGGGTGTTTCTTTATCTCATTATCTCGTCATCTCCTCCCTTTATATACCGACTTAATGACTTATACAAGATTTTATAGCAAAATTCTCAACAATTCTCTGTTAATTCATCTAGGTTCTTGAGAGCCATGAACGTGCTTACAGTAACATGGTTCGCGTTCAACAACTTTCTGAATTAGAAGAGGTGACATATTTTTAGCCTTTTCTATTAAGTGATTCCTAATTTAATGATATGAGAATTCATTTTCATCTCATTCAAATTAGGTCGGTGAGTACTGTACTCTTCCTCCTATGGGAAACCCTGTTGTTGAAGGAAGAAGAGCCCTAGTTCACAATATGTGGAATGAACGCATAAAGGGTGCAAAAAGAAATGTAATATGATCAAATCCCATCAGCTTAGAAGTAAGAGTAGAGACAAGCACGTACTTTGGGACAATGGATCAGCCACCACATTATCTCAATGATTCATGGTCAGTATTTATCACAAACTCACGCGGCCACAAGTAATGTTGCCAAGTAGCCAAAGCCTAAACCAAAGCATATAATTCACGATCATAAGTAGAATAATTCAATGTAGCTCCACTCAATTTCTCACTAAAATATGCAATAGTCTTAGAATCTTGCATTAGAACAACCCCTATACCCTCTCTACTAGCATCACATTCAACTAAAAAAGATTTAGAAAAATCAGGTAATTGTAACAAAGTAGCAGAACACAACTTATCTTTCAAAACATTAAATGCATTCGAACTTTAATTTTATCTTCATCAACCTCAACACCATTCGAGCTAACAACAAAACCAAGAAATACTACTTTATCAACACAAAACATGCACTCGGATAGATTAGCAAACAATTGTTGCTTCCTAAGCACATCAAAAACTAACCTCAAATGTTCCACATGTTCGTAGAATAGATTAGAATATCATCAAAATACACCACCACAAACTTGCCATGAAAATCTTTAAAGATGTGGTTCATTAGCCTGATGAAATTACTAGGTGCATTAGTTAAGTCAAACGCATTACCAACCACTCATACAATCCATACTTAGTTTTGAAAGCAATTTTCACTCATCTTCAGAATTCATTCGAATTTGGTGGTATCCACTTTTTAAATCATTTTGAAAATATTTTAGATCCATACAATTGGTCAAGCATATCATCTAGGTGGGGATAGGATGTCGATACTTTATTATTATTTTGTTGATGGCACGACAATCCACACACATCCTCCAAGTTCCATCTTTTTTTGGTACCAAGAGCACATGAACAGAACATGGACTCACACTTTCTCTCACGAACCCCTTTTCAAGCAATTCATCTACTTGCCTTTGTATTTCTCTTGTTTCATCTGGATTGCTTCTATAAGCGGGCCTATGCAGAAGTTGAGATCTAAGAACAAAGTCAATTTGATGTTCTATTCCTCTCAAAGGAGGTAATCCCTTGGGGATATCTAGAGGAAATTCATTGTCATCCTCCATTGTCAAAATCCTGCAAAAGAGTTGATACAACAGTAGGCAAAAAAGGAGTTAACTCATTAGTGTTATGATTCATTTTTTTTGCAAGGAAACACTCTTTGGCTTTTGCAAGACTCACTATTTTTTCACTCTCAAATCTCTTTTCTCTCGTTTGTATCCCTCTTTCCCACTTTACTTTTTCCTCATTGTTGCTCTCTCTCTTCTCACGTCTCTCTCAATTTTTTGATTCTCTTTCTTTGATCCCTCCCCATGCTTTCCAATTGTTTCTTTTAGTCGTCGTTGGTCTTCATACACTTGAGATGGAGTTAATGGTGCAAGAATATACTTTTTCCCCTTATGTTCAAGAGAGTACTTATTCCTCTTCCCATCATGGGAAGCATATCTATCATATTGCAAGGGCCGCCCAACAAAATATTATAAACTTGCACTAGTGACATTGTAGCATTAGATGGGTAGACGTATAAATTTGTGTTAAAAGTCTTGCCTCCATCTTTGGCCTCCATTTTGATGTAATTCTCGCCACGAATTACGGATAGAAATGCGAAAATTGAAGACAAGAAATAAATATAGAAGAAGAGATACAAGAGAAGGGACAATTGGCAACTAAAGGATGTATTAAATCCTAAAACCTCTAATTACAATCCCTAAACAAGTACCTAATCAAGATAAATAGATTGACACAAGAAAAGGAAATCAATAGCAACCTAAAGGTATGTTAATCCTAAAGACCTCAATCGATTAATCCGAATCAAGCACCAAATCTCTTACAAAGACCTCGAGGAAATTGAATCTCCACGCACCGCCCATTTCTAAACAAAGTTCAATGGAAGCTTTACCAACCTCTCAAGTCTCTAAAAGGAGATCGAATTCATCAGTCATCAATATTCAAAATAGTCTACCTAAAAGAGAACCGAAACTAGCTATTTATAGTTTTAGGCCATATTATTACATAAGAGGCCCAAAAGTGGCCCAAAATGGGGAAAAGGGTGAGCTGGGTCGTGCTCGCCTAAGGAACTCAGCGAGTCGCCGATTCAATTGGTGAACTGGATCTTCTCTGTAGCTCCCCGGAACTTTAGGCGTTCTTGGAGCCCTCACCTGTAAGACCTTAGGCGAGTCGCCGAAGTGACCTCCAAGCTTGCCGAATGTGGCAGCTTCTCTGTAGCTCCCTCGAACTTTAGGCGAGTTAGGGCCCTCGCCGAAGCCATTAAGCGAGTTGCCTAAGTGAACTACAACTCGCCGAATGTGACAATTTCGTCACTTGCTTCATTACACCTCCCACACTCCAAGCTATCATCCAAACATGGTATTTGCTCAATTGGGATGTCCTTCCAAGCGCGTATGTTACTATTCAAGGCATGGAACCCCCTCTTTGTCATCAACTCAAGCTCAAGAACCTCCATTTTTTGTGAGCAATCCTTCCACACTTTGAAGCTCCCAAACTTGGCTTTGACTGAATGGTCTTGAGGCAATCTGGATTGCATCACATTTACCTTTGCCGTTATCATCTTCTGACTTAGGCATAAATTTCTCCTCATGTGTTGGCCATGGCTTCCTTGTAGTATAGTTGATCCACTCTTCCACGGACCAGCTTGTCGCTTCCTTTTATTTTGTTTTCTACTTTTACAGCCAACTCAACCAAATCATCTAAATCCACATATTGTTGCAGTTCTATTACATCAACTATTTCTCCATTTAAACCATTAGAAAATCTTGCCATAGTGGCCTCCTCGTCCTCATTACAATTAGCTTGGATCATAGACAATATCCATAGCCTTGAAATAATCATCCACAGACATATAGAACCTTGCCTTAGAGTTTGGAGGCATTTTTGCAGATCTCTTTGGAAGTGTGATGGTACAAAACGTTTTCTCATAACCCTCTTCATCTCGTCCCATGTCGCAACGGGTAGTTCTCCATTGTCTATTCTGTCTCATCAAAATTTCTTCCACCAACTAGCAGCATAGTCAGGAAATTCTACCACAACAAGTTTAACCTTCTTACCTTTAGAGTAGTTATGACAGTCAAAGATGGCGTCCACTTTCCTCTCCCAATCAAGGTACAAGTCTGTATCTCTTGTCCCCTTGAAAGTAGGAATCTTCATCTTAATGCTACTAAGATTGTCATCCTAAACCCTAACTCGTGGCACTCTCCTTTCGTTTCTCAGTTGGTAAGCTTCTTCAAATTCGTCTTCATAATCACCAAAGTGATCCTCAATTTGATGGACTTGAAGAGTTCACAAAGCTTGTCTCCTAACTTGAGGCATCGGGTTTTGATGGATTCTTCTCACATCGGTCATGTTCATTGGATTATGTGCATTTTGTGCAATCTCTAATGCATCAAGTCGGGTCGTAAACATTTCGAGCACCTTCATTAATTTATTGTTTTGAGTCCCACTGTCATCACCCTTTCCTGTCAAAGACCTCTCAAAAATAATAATCAAAGAAACAATTATCTTTTGATTTGGCTTTTCGAACTCTATTGTTCTCACCCTCTCTTGCCTTTTTCCACTCAAATTACAACCTTTGATTGGTTCCTTTAGAATTTATATATAAACCCTACTAGTAATAATCCTTTCAGAATTAAGATGTAGAAAAAATAGAATTTTTCAACTCCCAGATAAATTGAGATTGATGAGACAAGAAAAAAGACCACTTTGTGAAACAAAAGAAATTAGTAATTGAATATGGAGTGTCTTGAAATAAGTAATTGAATTTTCTTTCCTTTTGTTTGTAATTTTCGTTTTTTTTGTTTTGCTTAAATTTTAAGCAACTATAAAAGGAATTTTTTTAAACTCCCAAGATTATCAAGAACGGAACCTTGATAGAACCGCTCGGGTTTACCAAAATAAACAAGAAAATAATGCGGAAGCGAAAATACAAGAAAATAATGCGGAAGCGAAAATACAAGAAAACAATGGTCAGCTTAAGGGGTGTTCTCCTTGTGGGAACGTTGGGCGTCCTGACTTCCGTAGAGGCTTGCTATATTGAATGTTGGGCCATCTGGGGAGTTCTCCTTGTGGGAAAAGACCTCCTAGCCGAATGAGAAATCGAGGGACTCATTCCAAAGCCTCGTGAGCTTACTTGTTAGCTTGGTAAGGGTTCAACCAAGTGAGCAAGGGTCTGTTGGCCTAGACGTGCAGTCGTGGCATGACGTTGCACTGTGGGACCTGTATGCATGATGTGTGGGCTATGCCCTAAGACACATGAAGGAACGGTAAGGAAGACGCACATGGATACAACCAAGGATCTAACGTTGCCTTACTCTGGTGAAGCGACGGCCAAGTTCTGGAGCACAAGGTGACTGACAAGCATGAGACGAATAAATGTCAATGCCACAACTAGACATGAGACGGGCGACAAAATGAGGGAAGCCTTGAGGCAGACCTCTACACAGGTACATCATACTGCGGTAACTGGGAAAGGTTGAAAGGGTAGCCCTAAGCTATGGAGAGCTTTGGGCACCACAAGGGTAAATTGTGTGCCGCTAAGCGATTGAAAATAAGCTCGTGATTATGGTTTGAGCCAAGTTGTTGCGGAAGTGTGAGCAGATTGTGAACTTCTGTGCAGAGACACTCAAATTAGATAGAGTTGTTAGCCATGCTCATCAAACATCGATGAACCGATGCTACCCTCTAAGAGGGATTGGTTGCATACAATGAGCTAGATGGAGTTGTGTCAACCAAAGACCTACAACAACCAGAATCACGCCCTTCCACAGTCATTGATTGCATTTGTCTATGTGGGTTGATTCGAATTTGAAGCATCTGAATGTGATCAAGGTATCTCCGAAAGATGACTTCCAATTAGTGCATACTATTTTTCTTAAGGAGTATGTCAAGACACGTTAGGTTGGCTTGTTATCCCTCTCTTTGTTGTAGGTTTGGATGGAGAAATTTATACATATTATTATTATGAAATCACAGATAGGTGATTGGAAGCCATGAGTTTAATATTTTGCTATTGTGCTGAATGATTTTGGGGCTGTTAGGAGTTGTATATATGTATTGTTGTTGGGGGCAGTGTGTGGCCTCATAGAATTGTTGAGTGGAGTTATAATGAATTATAAAAGTAGGGTGTGACACCACTTAATTGAGGGGGTTATGGAACTTGCTGCCTACCGCACTTCTGTCATATTATTGTGTTATGAAGTCTGCGAGTTTCGGGGACTTTATATTGTATAGTATAACGATTAGAGGAAGAAGGGATGAAAGAACACCCTTGATTTGATAAGTCGGGGATTTACTCCCTGGGGAGATCAAGTAACCAAAAGCAGTTGAAAATAAGCTCGTGATTCTGGTTTGAACCAAGTTGTTGCGGAAGTGTGAGCAGATTATGAACTTCTGTGAAGAGACGGTCAAAGTAGATCTGTTCGCCATGCTCATCAGACATCGATGAACCGATGCTACCCTCTAAGAGGGATTGGTTGCATACAATGAGGTAGATGGAGTTGTGTCAACCAAAGACCTACAACAACCAGAATCACTCCCTTCCACAGTGGTTGATTGCATTTCTCTATGTGGGTTGATTCGAATTTGAAGCATCTAAATGTGATCGAGGTATCTTCGAGAGATGACTTCCAATCTGTGGATATTGTTTTTCTTAGGGAGTATGTCAAGACACGTCGGGTTGGCTTGTTGTGCCTCGTGTGATGTTTTTGTGGTATTGTCACAAAATTGGACAAACGGATAGTTGTTGCTCAAATGTCCTAGATTGCCACCAACCATCAGCTTTCCTGATATTTTGTGAGCAAGTCTCTTGGCAGCTTGTTAAACAAGAAGCATGAACATCAGGCAGAGATGGTGAGTGCATGAGAAGCTTGTCAGTCTAGGAGTGTTATGCAATGCGACGAGTTAAGTTGTTAGCAAACAATCTAGGCTTGTGAAGACGACAGGAATGTACCGATAAGTCGGGTGGCCAGTAAATGGGTCTACGTCTGCCAGGTCGTGCAATCATGTTTCGAGAGGTATGTCATCCATGGACAATAAACTTTGGGGCTTGATCATGCAAAGATCTTGCCATAGATGCGGTGCATGCATGAGTTGAGTGTCCTTCCGACATGGATGGACTTGAGCCATGCCTGAGGGCATTTGTATTTGTCCTTTTGGATAGTCGGACATTGTGTTTACCTAGCCATATGACGGGTTGCGAAGAATGGAAAGAGAGTCCCTACATGAGGATCATGCCGGAAGAGTAGGTTGGAACCTACCGCATGAGCAAGTTGGAGCTTGCAAGTTGATCTTGCTACCCACACCACTACCGTAAAGTTGGGCCTGAATGGAGCTGTCTTTGTGAAAGACCGCAATGTCAAGAAAAGGTTGAGTCAGCCATCGGGTGTGTGAGGGGCACGTCTACTGAATCATTCATGAGGAGGCATAATGACCAAAGTCTAAGGAAATGTGTAATACCCCATATATTTCAACATGTATATGACTAATTTAGTATTGACAAAAGTATTTAAAATTTGAGAAGGTGAAAATGAAGCTTAAAATTTAGAGTTGAGTGTTAAGTTTAAGTAAGGGGATTAGTATTTGGAAAATGGTATAAAATAAGTGAGGTACTTGCTTGACTAAGTTAAGCTAGTACGTGCATCACCTACTTAAACTTTTTGACCAACTTAATAAGAGCAAGTAGTTGCATCACCTACCTAAGCTAAATAGATTTAATAAAAAGGAAGTAGGTGCATTGCCTAGTTTGACATTTGAGCATGACATTTGAGCAGCTTAAACATGGAAAAGTAGGTGGATCACCTACTTTGCAAATTGTGGCTAAAAATGAAGAGGATAGCGGCGCCAAAAACTTGTTGCTTTCAATTGCACACGCAAGTGTACGTGGTCGCGCAAGTAATTTAGTGACCCTAATAAAGCCGGATTATTGAACCCAAAGGACTTGTCGATTAATTATTCTTACTAAATTATATTAATTCTAATTATTTATTTAAGGGGGAGGATTTCAAAGATGAATATATATTAGCTAAACTAAAAACAAAGATAAAATAACTGAAAATCAATTAACTAAGAAAAGATGGATGTTTACACAATCAATGAATGAATCGATCTAGGATTATGATTTAACTAACAATCATGTTTAGCATCAATTTCATCAACTTATTTGATTATCTAGTTATTGATTCACGGGGTTGATAATATAGTCATGATCTCCCGACCTTTAACCTTCTACCACAATTGACAGCCTAACAGCATCATTGAACGGAGATAGGCTGAACCAACTATGGAGCATTAAGTTGTCTTTCCGTATTTGAGCCAAGCAAGGCGCCTAGATATATTCCTATCCTAGACACAAATCAATTCAAGTGACATGCAAGAAAAGATCATGCTCCTTATATTCCATGTTCTATCCCTCTAATCCTCTCCCGAGTTCAAAAGAAGACAATAAATTTATTCTAATGGTGATCAAGCATCAAAATAGTAATCACTAGAATATAAGAACAACCAATATGATAAACAATTATGCCGAATCAAAATCACTAAACAATCATTTTGTAAGTAAATATAATCCAAGAACGAGAAGTTTAACTCCACATAGACATAGAGCAATTACAACCAATCATTCAAAGAAAATATGTAAAATAAATAAAAGAGAAAAAAAGATGAAACCCTAAATCATAAGTTAATTTAGATTGTATACTCCTCTCCCAATAATTATTCCCTTATGGACTATTTATAGATGTAGGAAACCCTAAATAAAACAATTGAGTCCAAAACAAATTAGGAATCCAAAATCAAACGGAATTATATTTTGCCTCAAACTCCTTCGTTGACCCAACAATTGTTGGTGTCTTCAGAAATTCCCACGTGGCAATGCAGGTATGTTCTCTCATTAATGCAAGTCTCACAAGTAATTTTGTTTTTGGCTTCCTTGACTTATTATGCTCCATCAGAAGGGTAGGGTACTGTAATATGTCACATATTTTCATATCACACTATACCTAATCTTCAAATGTTGACTTTCTATACGCTGTTCTGTTATTTTCTGAAAAACATCTACCTTTTCCCCCTTTGTAACTCCAGTAGAACATCTGTGACTTATTTTTCAGGAGTGCAATTTGTAACTGTGCTTTACCAAAAGAATTTAAATTATATACACTAATTTAAGTTAACCTTTTATAATAGGTTACTTACGCTTTATTCTAGGCTATCAATCAACACTAATTGTGTAAGTATATTTTATAGCATCAGTGCATAGAACTTAAACCCTTACCAAAACAATGATTCTGTAGATTAGGGGTTTTCATGTTATCATGTTAATTACTTGTTAAGTTTTCCACCTTTCTCCTTTTGTCTTTTCGAGTGTCTTAACCAAAGTGAGGTCCAACTTGGCGACCTAGCTGCCAAAGAGCAAGGCGCCGAGTGGATTGGGCGATCCAAGACGGGATTTGCCCAAATTCTTCAAGCTGCACTTGCCCAATTCCGAAAATTGGCCTGTTGTGGTCCCCCCCCCCCCTTCCTTTGTCCTTTAGTGTTTACCCTTTTAGGTAAATTCCTTTTGTACAGACTCTTTTGACCTTTCTCTTTCTTCCTTTTTGAATCAAACTCTTTCTCTTTTGAAGATTCCCTCCTTGAAGATTTGAATGTTCTTCAAGAACTTCAAGAATAACTACGAAGACCCAAAAATAAACCCCAAAGATTTTTAGCTCGGAATTTCACGAAATTCGAGATACAATCTCTCTTAGATATAGGGAACAAACCCCAATACTTTTTAGCACGCAATTCCTTGCCAAAACTTCCAGATTTCAAAACCCACTTGGTCTTCTTCAAAGCTCTTCAACCAACAATGGTGGATTCTTCAATAGTATTCCAACCCCTTTCAAATCTCAGCCCTAGACTCAAATAATGTTAGGGAACACTAATCCAACCTTTGAAACTTCAAACAAGACACAAATCAACAAACCCATTTCAGCAATTTTGACAAAAATGTTTTGAACAGTTTTTTTTTGTAGCACAAACCCAAGACTAGAATCGTAGAAACGATACTAAGCTCGGCTCTGATACCAAATGATGTAATTCTCACAACAAGAACTACAATCTGATGCGGAAATCAAAGACGGAAAATAAAGATAAATAGATAAACACGAAAAGAGGAAACAAAAAGCAACCAAAGGGTATATTAAACAAAATGACCTCAATTTTTTGATCCTACAATAAGCACCTAACTCTTACGATGACCTCAAGGGAATCGATATCCCAAGCAACCAATGTTTCTAACAAAAGGCAACACAAGCTTCACCAAGCTCTCAACATTCAAACATGAGTTTTCCATTTTTAACATCAAAATAATCTAACCCTAAAATGAACCCCTAAAGGCCTATTTATAGTTTTAGGCATTATTACATAAATGGGCCAAAAAGTGACCCGTAAATAGCCAATGGGAGAGCTAAGTCGGGCTCGCCCAATCCTCTTGGCGATGCACCCATTGGGTTCGTCATGGCTCCTACTCTTGGCCTCTTCTGTAACTTTCGGCGATCTTGGTGGCCAAAGGGAGATGCGCCTAGTGATCTCCTTACTCACCAAATGACCAGTCTTGCTCTGCAGCACCTAGGGCCATTAGGCGATCTGGTGGTCATCACCCAAGCCATTGGGTGATACACCGATTGCTCTTTAGCTCTCCGAGTGAGGAACTTCCAGTTGTAGCTCCTTGGGACCTTGGGTGATGTTAGAACCCTCGCCAAGGTAGCTTGGCGAGTCACCGAAATGGAGGTCATCTCATCGAATGGAGCAACATATTCGCTTGCTCCTCCTTGCTTCGTTAGGCTTCCCAGGTTCCAAGCTATCATCCACACATGGTGTTACTCAGCTGGGACCTCCTTCAAAGCGCATTTGTTACCGAGCAAGGCTTTGAACCCCTTCCTTGGCACCATCTCAAGCTCAACAACCTCCATCCTTGTGAACACTCCATCAAAGAATTGAAGTTCGTGAATGGATAGCCTTGAGGTAATCTATATTACATCATTTAGTATTTAGGGTTTAGTGTTTAGGGTTTGGGTTTAGGGTTTAGGGTTTAGGGTTTAGGGTTCAGTGTTTTGGTTTAAGGTTTAGGATTTAGGGTTAGGGTTCAGTGTTTTGGTTTAAGGTTTAGGATTTAGGGTTAGCGTTTAGTGTTTAGGGTTTAGGGTTTAGGATTTCGCATTTAGAGTTTGGATTTAGGGTTTAGGGTGTAACATCCCATATTCTACGTGTACAAGTTCTATTTATATGACGCTTATAAATTGCCTTGTGGTATAGTTATGGACTCGGTTTCCTGTAATAGCCTGTATTATGCATATGATTGTTCTATTCTTGTGATACTTGATATAGCCTTATAGTATAGGTGAGGGACCATGTTTCTTATATGATTAGAGTTGGTTTAAACTAGCTCGGAAGGTGATCAGCCTTGCACGTTTCAGCATGTGTGCTGCAAGTTTACTCCAACTGAAGTATTTAAACTCAAGACAGTAAGGTAGTAATTGAGTTAAAGTTGAAAGTTAAGTGCTATGTTATAGCAAAAGGGATTAATATTTTAAAAATGGAATAAAACAAGTAGGTGCATCACCTACTTTGACTTATTGACTAGTCCAAAGGACCAAGTAGGTGCATCACCTACTTGAGCTATAGGATCTAGTTAAAAAGGCCAAGGTTTATGGATCAGATTTGGGCCTATCCTAATGGACTCACTTGAGGCCCAACTAAGTTAAATAAAAGGAAAATGAAATTAAAGCCCAGTAGACAAATCTGTCAAGGCCCAATATATTTAAGCCCAAGTGAAAGCAAGTAGGTGCATCACCTAGTTTGACCTTTTGAGCTGCTTGATGAACATAAGTAGGTGCATCACCTACTTGACTAATTAGTGGCTGAAAATGGACCAAAAAATGGATGTTCTAGAGGATTATTTTTTTATGGTCAAGAAGGCTCCATATAAACCTAATATGAGCTGATCTTTTCACTCATTTTAACACATAAAATTCACAATTTACTTAAGCTATCTCTCTCTTTTCTTTCAAGAGCAGCCTAAAAATTCCTTCTAGGGTTCTTGAAGAAACCCTCATATCTACAAACCAAGGTAAGAGAAAGACTTATGGATTTAGCTTAATTCTCCCATGGAAGACTAGAAAACATGTTATTCATGCTTAATTATAAGTACAAGGCAGAAGTTCCCACAAGATACTACTCACTTTCCTTAATTATTAAGATATTTTTCTCTTCTTTTTTGGTTTAAGTGTTTGGGGATGTTGAAGTTCTAGAGGAATTCAAGTTATAAGGAGAAGTTGCAGAAATTGAGGTAAGGTGTCTGCTCCATTTTCTTCCTCCTTATGTATGAGTTTGAGTGAGGAATTATGGGTGTGCTGTTATAAAGAACTCAAGGGGGTGGTGAGTTCAATAATTGGTTGTATGATAAAGAATATTTGAGGCTGTTTTATGTGTATTGTTGTTGGTGCAGCTTGGGTAATCTTGGAAAAGGATATATAATGTATGTATTGGGCAGAGAAGGAGGGTATGATGATAAACATTATTTTAAGGGTTGTATGGGCTCATTATCCATCAAAGTTAGTTACTGTTTTACGAGACTCATGGTGTGATAGCTGCTAATTTTAGTTTATCATGGCTTATATTGTAGATTAAACCTTAAAAGGGGGAGGCTGAATCGTGATAGTTGTATTGGTCAGAGGATAAGGTATGTAAGGCTATTCGATATCCTATTTCTTGGTATGAATCCAACACTTGTATTACAAAGTAAGCCTTCTAAGTGCCTTGGTAGTGACTGATCCATAGTTGTAGTTCCTACTCCCTAGAGCATTAAAGTGAATACTCTAATATGAGTTTATTACTAAATGTACGTGCTTACTCTACCAAGTATTAGCATGCAAGGTTTAAACTCATTTCATCATCAAAGTACCCTTGGCACGTATTCCCCTTATATAAATCAAAATAATCCTAGATTACACATGGTACATATGCTACCTTTCCACATGTTCATATGTTCCCTTTATTGGTTATTACTCCCATTGTGTTAGACTATAATGTTATCTCACAATATCCCTACTTGCTCTATTGTACATTTTATATGTACTTACTTGGAATAGTATCTGTCCTTAAGTTGAATCTGTCCACATTCTCCCTTGGTTCCACGTTCATGTATGTATTCGATATTAGTTAGTGAGTATTTGACTATCATATAGAGTTCAAATCTCTTGGCTAAATGTTAAATGTCTTCACTTGATACGTGCTTCAATTTGAGATGTCAAAATGCTTACTGTGTCATATAAGCTCCTAAGTATTATGTTGGTGTCACATTTGCTTTCCACGTCATTGTCATTATAATAAGTCCATATTCGTATGTCTTCTACCACTGGTCCATAGTTCCAAATCTCAACAATGATTATGATCACCAAAATAACAATCTCAAAAGAGTTATGATCATCAAAAGAACAATCTCAAAAGAGTTACGAACATCAAAACAACAATCTCAAAGATTAAAGAATCTAAGTGAAGCAATTTGTATAATTATGGGTGGCAATCCAGGGGCAAATACCTAGCATGGGTCGATCCCTATTGGTATAGAAGGGTGGCAGCTCAGGGGCGAAAGCCTAGCGTGGGCCGATCCCAATTGATATAGAAGGGTGGCAGCTTAGGGGTGAAAGCCTAGCATGGGTCGATCCCAATTTGTGAAAATATGAGGACAACATCCCAGGGGTTAAAATGTCTAGCATGGGTCATCCTCTTCTACCACTGATCAGCTGGTCATTTGTATCATATGCCTTATAAAGATTATAACATATAGCAAAGTAAAGAAAATAATGTTAACATACACGATTCCACAAGTATAAGCAAAGGTGGTCTCTAATCCTTATCTATTGGTATTTGATTTCACTTGAGCTCTCATTTTACATATGATTGTATTATGCCTTACATATTCAGTACATTCTTTTGTACTGACGTTCCTTAATGGGGACGCTGGATTTCATGCTGCAGGTATAGATACTCAACGAATCGATATCCCCAATAGAAGCACATGATACTCAGCGGTTGCTGGTGAGCTCCAGGTTGATTCGGGGATTTGCCGAGTCTTTACTATGCATATTTTCCTAGTGGTATAGTCATGGATTTCAGTAGAGGCTTTGTAGACATTGTAAAGCTATCGTTTGTATTTATAGTTTCACTTGTCACATTTATCGGTTCAGCTAGACGATATGTATTGTATACGAAACTTCTCATTGGTAAATCCATTTGCATAGTAGTTTACTTTTTTATCATAGGTCACTTCTAAAGCATGTGTTCATATGGTACTTGTCCGCCTCACCTAGGGTTGGGGTGTGACAAAAGTGGTATCAGAGCAGTTCGTCCTAGGTAGTCTACAAAGTCGTGTCTAGTAGAGCCTTACTTATGAATGTGTTGCATGCTACATTTGTAATTAGGGGGCTGCTTGGACATTTAGGAAATGTTACCTTCCTTCATAATCCAGATCGTGTGATAGAGCGAATTTAAGAAGTCAATTACCACTTTAACCTGATCATGTTATTCATATTATGCTTACTGTGGTTAAGGTTAATGCTAACTAAAATGTCAATAGACTAGGTTGAGCTCATTTTATTCGATCATCCCACTCCATAAGGTATGTAAAAGCTTTTATGTTATCTGCATCTAAAGTTGCATTTGTACCATTTCTATCACTTGGTTCAATTTTGAAAGATATAGTATATGCTTAAAAAATGATAGGTTACCAAGTTACACATATGAGCTATAGCATTTCCAAGCACATCTTCTTAGGAGGATGTAACCAACTCTTGAGTTCTATATTTACTCCATGTTTATAGGATCTATTCCTCTATAGGACACTCATTCTTAGTCTGTGAGCATAGAATTTCCAGCGTTACACATGTACTCGAAAATGATGTTGTTGAATCAGTTTCTTTTAGTTGGAAGAAGGCAGTGGCACAATTCGAAAGGTAAATGTATAAGTGCAATAATGTTGCTATAGAGGTACCCAATTGGCTGGCAAGGCCTGAATTCTCACCATATATCATCCTGAATATGTTAATAGTTGGCTTTTTATATGGTATGTACCAACCACCCCGAATAAGTACTAATAACATTTGTATTCTTTACATGGGTATAAAACTTAGGAATAATTGTGCAAATTGCTGCAAATGATATATGTATGATAGTTCCTACTATAATCTATGTTTTGGCTATAGAGGATTAGTATGTGACTAAAGGGTAAGGTTAACAAAGGGAAAATTGATTAGTTAGACCTAAGTTGTGATTAGTTAGGCTGTACATAGTGGGATTGGAGTACATGAAACTACTAATTTTGATTTAAGGTACTTGTTAAATAGGATGCATGTGAGAATGAAGCTTGAATGACACGGGCCGAATATGTACGTAGGTCTTCTAGTTAGAAAGAGATGGGACATGCCAAATCCTCTAAATATAGGAGTAGGGGTGATATGAGGATGCTATAGAGGAGTGAGATAGGTGACTATGAAAGAGTGATTGCTAAGCATAAGAGGCAGGAATAAAGTATCAAATCTTCAACCCTAATGAGTTATAAAGGCGCACCTGGGAACAACTTTGTGAACCTTTGTTAGACAGAAAAGTCATTTTAGTATTGATTCAAGTCTTGATATTGGTCTTGATAACAACAAGAAAAACAAGGGGAATAGAAAGGTTACCTAGATAGAAGATACATGGACCTAGTTCATCTACATAATTAGTACAAAAGAGAAGTAGAGCATTACACACATGTATAAACTTCCATCAAATTGAATAGAGCTACTACAGGATTCCTTTAAGATATACCTGCAGTAATTCATCAATCATAGTCCAGTTAGGGGAGAGGAAAAATTGATCATATGCTAGTTGTTCTTATTCGCTACCTTGCTTGGGAAAAGTGTCGGATAACCCTCACATGTTATAAAAAAAAATCTATTAGTATGGCCAGACCTATCTTGTTAAGCCCAAAGCGGCTAACTCTGAGACGTTATGAATAATGATATAACTTTATAGGTACCTGGCATTTACTTGTTATTAGAGTTCATGTTTTATGGTGTGTTCAAGCTTCACTGTTTATTTTCTATTTCAACCTTCAAAGGGCACCAAACATTGAGTGTGATACAACACAAGCTAGTAATGAAGGCAATGTTGACCTCGGCCTCCTACTCCAAAAGATGAACTATGGAGGGTTTTCTTTTTCTATCTTAACTGTATTATTTATATTGACCCAGATGGAAGCCTAGTCCCAATATCAGAACACCTATAAGAATTATTATTGGAAGAGAGTAGATGGGGAAATCAATTGTATGTGCTTTGAGGTGAGTAAGGAATATGAGCAGAACCATCCCACCCGTGACTTAATGCTTAAGACAATGTGTTTGCCGTTAATATGGTAGAGTGGTTCTATAGGATATCTCGTAGTTTCCAAAGATGATATGTTATATAATTATACATGCTGCATGTTCTATAACCTATCTATTTGTATGTCATTTACCCTTTATGGATTACTTTCTCACATGTTACCTAATGTCATAGATTGCTTGCATGTAAGTGTTATCCGCTTCAGAGCACCCTTGTTTATTGCTATATGTTTTCATTGGACCTTTTGCTTACAAGTTATTTATTGCACTGGTTACTTTCCACATGTCACTTGTCCATATTGTGTGGGTACTGCATGCTAATTGAGCATATGCTATGGAAAAAATTAGTGCTTGTGGGTTATACGACTCGCATATGTTACATGTCATATGCATCATAAACCATTTCTATATATATTACATGCCTCGTAGCCTATTTTCTTAAACAGTACAGGCATTATAGCTTTTCTAGCCACGTGTCATGTGTTGACTTGCTCATATTACATATGTGTACTTATTGACATGTTAGTCCTACTATCCATGCGATACAACACACTTGCTCAATGTGATTTGTGTTCTGTGTATAGTCTACTTACTTACGTATTATATATTTCGTAGCTTTAGTACTCATGCATCATGTGCTCATCTAGTCCACTTCCTATATTCCTTATAGTTCATTTGCCCACACGCTACCATATGAACCATATGCATGCGTACACCACATATTTCTATAGCTTAGTGCCAGTATATCATGTGCTCCCTTTTGTGCTGTATACCTATGTCTCATACCCAATGTGACTTATTTATCCGTATACTATGCCCCTCTGTGCTTATCGACTTGAGTTTTGAACATCTTGGGAAAATATTTCCTTGTATCATTAGGTAGTGAAGATTTTGACCAGAAAAGGTGGGGCATATATGTAAGTTTTATCACAATCATAGATAAAAAACTTAGCATAATGCCTTATACGAATGTGCGGCATAAAACTTCAGAGTTTATATTAACAACTATGCATTCTTATAAGACTCGTCTCTGAAAAGCATCATAAGATAAAAGAGAAGGAAAATTAGAGCCCCGATAGGTTAGGCCTATGATTTTATGTGTCCATTCCATATAAAAGAATTGGGAGATACTATGTTATTCTTGATTGTTAGGCCCGGAAGCTAAGTATAAAAGGTGTAACCTTCATTGAAGTATTGTGGAAGGACTAGTATATAACATAAGATACTTGGAAATAGATGATGGTCGAGATCCTAAATAGCCATCCTCATTCTAAACAGCAGCATAAAGATCTAAGATCCTGTGGTCCCCATATATGATCATAAGTCCTACTAGCATTTGTTCATTTGATATGCCATTTGCATGTCTTGTGTTTAGGTATATTAAATTCCTTATTAGTATGAGTTCTACTTGTGTGTCGTCAGTGGATTACATTGTCAAGAAAGAGGTTTAATTAGTAATATTGTTATTCATGAACCATTTCTATTGAGACATCCCGCAAAACTTGTCTATACGTGTTTTAGGTTAGTCTATAGATTTTGGATAGTCCTACTTACAAAGAAACCTCTCGCAAATCTCCAAATGAAATTCCAGGAACCAACTATCAACTACACTTGTCATTCGAGGACGAATGATCATAAGGGGGGGATGTAACACCCCATATTCTACGTGTACTAGTTCTATTTATATGACGCTTATAAATTGCCTTGTGGTATAGTTATGGACTCGGTTTCCTGTAACAACCCGTAATATGCATATGATTGTTCTATTCTTGTGATACTTGACATAGCCTTATAGTATAGGTGAGGGACCATGTTTCTTATATGATTAGCGTTGGTTTAAACTAGCTCGGAAGGTGATGCGATGCCTTGCATGTTTCAGCATGTGTACTGCAAGTTAACTCCAACGTGAGTATTTAAACTCGAGACAGTAAGGTGGTAATTGAGCTTAAAGTTGAAAGTTAAGTGCTACGTTATAGAAAAAGGGATTAATATTTTGAAAATTGAATAAAACAAGTAGGTGCATCACCTACTTTGACTTGTTGACCAGTCCAAAGGACCAAGTAGATGCATCACCTACTTGAGCTATATGGATCTAGTTAAAAAGGCCAAGGTTTATGGATCAGATTTGGGCCTATGCTAATGGACTCACTTGAGGCCCAAGCCCAGCAGCCAAATCTGTCAAGGCCCAATATATTTAAGCCCAAGTGAAAGCAAGTAGGTGCATCACCTAGTTTGACCTTTTGAGCTGCTTGATAATACATAAGCAGGTGCATCACCTACTTGACCAATTAGTGGTTGAAAATGGACCAAAAAGGGAGATTCTAGATGATTATTTTTTTATGGTCAAGAAGGCTCCATATAAACCCAATATGAGCTGATCTTTTCACTCATTTTAACACACAAAATTCACAATTTACTTCAGCTATCTCTCTCTTTTCCCTCAAGAGCAGCATAAAAATTCCACGTTCATGTATACCTTGTATTTGATATTAGTTAGTGAGTATTTGTATTTCTTATAGAGTTCAAATCTTTTGGCTGAATGTTAAATGTCTTCACTTGATATGTGCTTCAATTTGAGATGTCAAAATACTTACTGTGTCATATAATCTCCTAAGTATTATGTTGGTGTCACATTTGCTTCCCACGTCATTGTCATTATCGTATGTCCATATTTGTATGTCTTCTACTACTGGTCCATATTTCCAAATCTCAACAATGATTATGACCACTACAGCAGCAGTCTCAAAAGAGTTATGATCATCAAAAGAACAATCTCAAAAGAGTTACGAACATCAAAACAACAATCTCAAAGATTAAAGAATCTAAGTGAAGCAATCTGTATAATTATGGGTGGCAGCCCAGGGGCAAATGCCTAGCATAGGTTGATCCCTTTTGGTATAAAAGGGTGGCAGCTCAGGGGTGAAAGAGCATGGGTCGATCCCTATTGGTATAGAAAGGTGGCGGCTCAGGGGCGAAAGCCTAGCATGGGCCGATCCCAATTTGTGGAATTATGAGGACAACATCCCAAGGGTTAAAATGTCTAGCATGGGTCATCCTCTTCTACCACTGATCAGTTGGTCATTTGTATCATATGCCTTATAAAGATTATAACGTACAACAAAGTAAAGAAAAGAATGTAACATACACGATTCCACAAGTATAAGCAAATGTGGTCTCTAATCCTTATCTATTGGTATTTGATTTCACTTGAACTCTTATTTTACATATTATGCCTTACATATTCAGTCGTACTGACGTCCCTTATTGGGGACGCTGCATTTCATGCTGCAATTACAGGTACTCAACTAAATTGATCTCCCCAATAGAAGCACATGATACTCAGCGGTCGCTGGTGAGCTCCAGGTTGATTCGTGGTTTTGCCGAGTCTTTACTATGCATATTTTCCTAGTGGTATAGTCATGGATTTCAGTAGAGGCTTTGTAGACATTGTAAAGATATCATTTGTATTCATAGTTTCACTTGTCACATGTATCGGTTCAACTAGACGATATGTATTGTATACGAAACTTCTCATTGGTAAATCCATTTCCATAGTAGTTTACTTTCTTATCATAGGTCACTTGTAAAGCATGAGTTCATATGGTACTTGTCCGCCTAACCTAGGGTTGGGGTGTGACATAGGGTTTAGGATTTAGGGTTTAGGGTTTAGGATTTAGGTTTAGGGTTTAGTGTTTAGGGTGTAGGGTTTAGGGTTTACGGTTTAGTGTTTAGTGTTTAAGGTTTAGAGTTTAGGGTTTAGGGTTTAGGTTTTAGGGTTTACGGTTTAGGGATTATAGTTTAGTGTTTATGGTTAAGGATATAGGGTTTAGGGTTTTGGGTTTAGGGTTTAGGTTTATGGTTTAGGGTTTAGGGTTAGGATTTAGGGTTTAGGGTTTAGTGTTTAGGGTTAGGGTTTAGGGTTTAGTGATTAGGGTTTAGGGTTTAGGGTTTAGTGATGTAGTTCCTATAAGCGAATCACACTAAAATGCGGAAAT